>SJYC01014295.1:0-44485 GCA_006408675.1 Madoqua kirkii
ATTTCTATAATGGGTATTTTCTTTTCTAGTTGACATGTGCCATATCTTGAAACAGACAAAAACACAATTAAGCCCTTTTGAATATCAAACCCCAATGATGAAATACCAAAATGGATAGCACAGAAAATAAATGTAAAAGATGATTGATATTTCTTAGTTCTAATGCAAAACTTCAGTGGTTTGAGTCTATTTTTATGTTCTAAAACAATATATGAAAGGTAATACATTAGTTATCTTTACTCAAAAGGCTTCCTTTATTAATATTTGATTTATAAACACTTTTTGGGAAAATTTTCAATATTGAACACAAACAAAAAATATTTTAGCTCTACATTGAGAAATGAAAAAGATTTTTTCTCTCCACTTCATTTGTTGTTGTTTAGTCTCTAAGTCATATTTGAATCTTTCATGACCCATGGACTGTAGCCCACCAGCCTCCTCTCTCCATGGGATTTCCCAGGCAAGAATACTGGAATCGGTTGCCATTTCCTTCTGCAGGGAATCTTCTCAAGCTAGGGATCAAACTTGTATATCCTGCTTGGCAAGTGGATTCTTAACACTGAGCCATCTGGGAAGCCCCTCCACTTCATACTTGTATGCAGTTTATAAGAGAGAAGGGAAAGAACAAAGGAAGGTTTAAATTAGCTCTTTCTGAATCTCTGATATTTATAGTTTTAGGGCTTTTTTCTGAGTTTTCAGTTTTCACTAGAAGGGATGAGTCCAAGATATAAACCACCTATTTCTTCTGATTACATCTCAGAATGTTAGTAATTTAGTCTGATTCCTGATATCAGAGAATTTCTAGACACTGATTTGAGAGGTAGCAGGGAAACAAATTGATCTCTGGCTGTTTTTCTCATCGAGACTCATATTTTTCTTTCAAAAGTATCTGCAAACTTCTGACATTAGTTTTGCCATTCTCAGTGTTCTGTTTTGTTTTTTTTTCACTCAAGTCCAAAATCAACCTCCTCTATTGTGCTTGGTTCTTGTTAGAAAAGACTGTCAAATAAGGAAGGGTTTATCTCTAGACCTCAAATCTCCTTTTTCCATATACACACACAAATACACACATATGCACACACCACTCATATACCAAGAGATGATTTTAACAATCAGATTTTTTCCTACACCATTCCTGACACTTTCCCTAAGAAAAGAACTTATACATTTATTTTCAATAGTATATTATTGACTGAAAAATCCAAGTTCCTGCTATTAAAGCATTAGATCTGAGTTATGCTTAGGACATAATTCAAATTATGGGACAAGGATCTTATCTATTTTACTCAGTGCTGCATCTTCAGTGAATAGGGCAATGACTAGCACATAATATTGAGCTGGCCAAAAGATTTGTTTGGGTTTTTACATAACATGTTTCAGAAAAACCCAGATGAACTGTTTGTCCAACGCAAGTATTTATTAATAAGTATTTGTTGAAGGAATGCATTCATTGAAGATAAAGTTTTCAGCCAAAGGAACTGAACAACTGTAGGCATCAGGGAATAATGTTTATTTTCCATCTTTTTGCTATCCTTGAAATGTTGCTGCTGCTGCTGCTAAGTCACTTCAGTTGTGTCCGACTCTGTGCGACCCCATAGACAGCAGCCCACCAGGCTCCCCCATCCCTGGGATTCTCCAGGCAAGAACTGGAGTGGGTTGCCATTTCCTTCTCCAATGCATGAAAGTGAAAAGTGAAAGTGAAGTTGCTCAGTCATGTCTGACTCCTAGCAACCCCATGGACTGCAGCCCACCAGGCTCCTTCATCCATGGGATTTTCCAGACAAGAACACTGGAGTAGGGTGCCATTGCTTTCTCATGTCCTTGACATACCTCTCTCAAAACTGCTTCCAATTTAATATAGACTCACACATGTAGTGTCCCTCCTCCCCTACCAGCTGCCCACTCCTGCTTCTCCAACCTGATAGTGAACAGTAGAAATCCTCACTTCTACCTGAATCTTTAGACAAACATCAGAAGTCCCTGTGGGAATACTAGAAACGCAAGGTGTTAGGTGAGTGTTGACAGAGACTGGATTGTTGATCCTCTGAGTCCCCCAGCCCAACCAAGCCTTTCAGCTGCTAGGGGTTAGGCCTGTGGGCAGCACAGGAAAACCTCTCTTGGGTGCATGGGATTGATAAAGGAAAAGCAACTCTGTGGCTCTCCTCGGACTGCCTGTTAGAGTTTTCCAAATATTTAATCAACTGCACTGCAAAGGGACCACACTGAGGCAGAGAATGTGGGATCTAAGTATTTTGTGTGTGCCACTACCTCCTGAATCAGAGGAGCCTAATGCAAGGAAGTATTGAGAAACCTCGTGATATTGACCCGACCAGGATGTATGAGAGGAGCTTTAGCCATTGTGTAAGTAGCAGTAAACAGTCACTGGACTGACATGCACTCACAGACTCACAAAGCAGTCCTTTATCTTCCTGATTTCTGGGACGAAATCTCCCCTCCAATACCACTGAGGGACCTCCAAGACACATAGATACTAACATTCAAGTTCAGTGTTTTCTGGCTCAGATTACAGCCATGTAAGCCAAGTTTTCTTTTCCATAACAAATTCTAATCTTTAGTGTCTATTCATCCTAACACACACACAGACACACACACACACACACACTTATGAGCCCATGGAGTTAAGCCTTCTGCTCAAGCTAGCTTTCAGTGGGTTACTGACACTCTCCTTCCCCCTCCATTGTCTGAGAATTGACAGCAGGAGCTCTTAAACGAAACCATTTCACGCACACAATAGAAGGCCTTGAAGGCCTTGAGTGTCTGTGTCTACTTTTGTCAAGGGGAACACAGCATGTTTGTAAACATGTGGCTTGGAAAGAAGATTCAGGCAATGACAGCAAGCCTGTGGCCCACTGCTTTCCTGTTTGTCTCTGACAGTGTGTTACCCATAGCAACTGATGGGGAACTCTGACAGAACAGTCAGCACTCCTTTTCCTTATTATAAATTCCAACAAGTTCGGCAAGTAAGGGCAAATAAAACCTTCTAAGTGCACGCTTAATTGCAGGAATTTTGTATATCCTTGTTTTTGTTTTTATTCAATCCCCACCCCCCCACTTCATACTCTTTCAAGGAGAGAGAGAGAGAAAAAGCAGAAGGAGAAAAGGGGAGAGGAGGGGAGAGGAAGTAGGAGAGACAGAAAGAGGTGAGGAGGAGAGGGCGAGGGGGTGGAGGGGAGAGAGAGGAGGGGGAATTCTGCTTTAATATTTAAATCAGCTGAAAACTATACTGCACTGAGTTTATCTGTGAATAACTTTTTAAAAAGATCACAAAAGTACCTGTAGAGTTGTTAATACAAGGAATAATCTCCACCTCCGCAGCATAAGAAATGGATAGATCAATGTTCCTTGGATTCCTTGTAATTATCATATGGATACAAACCCACTCATTGATTCAGTTGGCACTTGCACCGTGCCTGCTTGCATGCTAAGTCCCTTCAGCCATGTCTGACTCTTTGCAACCGCCGTAGACTTGTAGCCTGCCCGGCTTCTCTGTCAGTGGGATTTTCCAGGCAAGAGTACTGGAGTGGGTTGCCATTTCCTTCTCCAGGGGATCTTCCTGACCCAGGTATGGAATCCGCCTCTCTTTATGTTTCCTGCATTGGCAGGTGAGTTCTTACTACTAGCACCACCTGTGGCCAGATACATTATTCTATCCCTTTTGTGGTAGTTAACCCACTTGAAAACAGAACGTGACGAGGTGAGGTAACTTGCCCTTGCTCACAACATTCTGGAAGATTTGGGACCTGATCTGCTAGATTTCAAAGCTGGTGTGGTTCCTATACCATAAAGTCTTTCCATACTGAGATACCTATTGTATTGTGGTAGTTAACCCACTTGAAAACAGAACGTGACGAGGTGAGGTAACTTGCCCTTGCTCACAACATTCTGGAAGATTTGGGACCTGATCTGCTAGATTTCAAAGCTGGTGTGGTTCCTATACCATAAAGTCTTTCCATACTGAGATACCTATTGTCTAAGGTAGAGCAGAAATTAGATAACACAGATTTTGAAGGGAAATAAGCCAACATAAGGAAATTATCACTGAGAAAACAGAACAATTGAGTACTAAACTGTCTCTTTTGAGAAGCAAGAAGAAAATTTAGTCAGAGGGTGATGGCTAATAATGACCTTTTAGAGTCTAGCAAACGTATTAGTGTAAAATGGAAAGAGTATTCAGTAAAAATAATCATTTGACTCATTTTTTAAGTTTATATTCATGGTCACACGAACCAATGAGCAAAATCTAATTTTGGAATAATGATTTTCAGTCTACTGTGTCAACAAACATTTTATATTCCCCATCTCACAGCAACCATTACTTAACAAATGTTGGACAAAAAGGTTTTACCTACGTGTCAGTTTCCTTTTAGTATATATCATCTCTTTGTCAGAACTCCTCAAACAATATTGCTTTACACATGTGGGCCTTTGATAGCTGCTGTTTTTACATTTTTTTAATCATAAACTTACCTTCATATTTTCAGATCTCATTATGTTGATCACACAAGTAAACATTTTATTAGTTAATGAACCACTTGTTCCATAACCTCAGTTGTAGGTAGTACCTTTTAAATTCTTAAAAAAAATTTAACTTGGGGGACTTAGCCTTACTTTAGAATCCACTAAATTAAAAAAAAATCATTCCTTCATAAAGATCTTTACTCATTATTATTAACATTACCATTCCTACTTTGTACTGCTATAATATATGTTACTAAAATAAACTTAGGTCATTAATTATTTATTAACATAACCAAAGAATTTCTATCAAGCAGTGTCTTAATTTCCACCCATATTAGTACTTTTAATTTTACATAAATCTCTAGCTTCATTAATCTGTCAAATTTAGCAGAGACAAACTGACTCATGCTTTAGCCTTTCATTTACACAGGCTCTTTCCCAGAAGAATTCCTAGAAACATTCACAAAGTCTTTAACAATTTTTGTGATAGGGGTAGACAATTAATTAATAAAAATATTATGCTTGGGGCAGGGGTGATACTTATTATATTTGTAATCTTGGAAAAAAAAGCAGTGTCTTAATTTCCACCCATATTAGTACTTTTAATTTTACATAAATCTCTAGCTTCATTAATCTGTCAAATTTAGCAGAGACAAACTGACTCATGCTTTAGCCTTTCATTTACACAGGCTCTTTCCCAGAAGAATTCCTAGAAACATTCACAAAGTCTTTAACAATTTTTGTGATAGGGGTAGACAATTAATTAATAAAAATATTATGCTTGGGGCAGGGGTGATACTTATTATATTTGTAATCTTGGAAAAATTTTGGCCTTATTGTGATGCTTTCCATTACATATAACTAATTTTTCATTTGCCTGTGTTGCTTTCTTTGAGATATCCCCAATTGTATAATCTTCAATAACTGCAAAACCTGGGTTCAACCCTGTGCTGTGTGCTAAGTTGAAGCCGTTGTGTTTGATTCTTTGCCACCCTGTGAACTTTAGCCAATCAGGGTCCTCTGTCCATGGGATTAACCAGACAAGAATACTAGAGTGGGTTGTCATGCCCTCCTCCAAGGGATCTTCCTGACCCAGGGATTGAACCCACATCTCCTGCTTTGGCTGGTGGGTTCTTTACCACTGGTGCCACCTGGGAAGTCCTGCATGACAGTAAACCAAAATAATTCAACTTATTTTCTCAAGATTACATATTTTTTCAAATTAATTTTAGTTACCAAGAGTAAACTTTTGCAGATGTTTTCTCCTCTTTATTTTACTAGATATTATCAAGATGAAGGATATTTCATTACTCCTTATATGTTTATTCTGTTACATTGCTTCATAGCCTGCAAAACTAATCCTAGCAAATGGTTTAGAAATTTTCAGAGTCAGTTTTGCTGTCCATTAAATGGGTAGTAAATTAGATTACCTTCTTTCTTTTCCCTCTGGTTTCTTTGGTTATGCATTTTTCTACATGAGAGAAAAAGGCTAATACTTATTACAAATAATATGCAGTAGCATATTATAATATATATTAACTTAGGACAGGCTTCCAATTTCTCTGTGCTTTAACTTTTCCAAAAATAATGTGGGGCAACTGATACATGCCTCACAGGGAAGCTTAGAGGGTTTGTAACATAATACCAATATAAAAGGCTTAGAGGAAAAGTGGCCCCTAAGAGTGAGGTAGAATTATACATGATGTGTCCCAAGCAAATTGGATTATTCCAGAATGGCTATAGGCCCTTAGTTTCATGAATAATCCTTTAAAAGCAAAGAGATAAATTGTGGAGGTTAGGTTACAGCTTGAAGAAATGCTTGAAACAACTGATTTAGAATTCATACTTTGTTGTACTTAAGAGATATGGAGCAGCTACAACTACCATTTCTTACATTTGTCCAGAATAATGTCTATTATTTTCTCCTTTCTCCATAAATTGGAGTTTATTAGGCTAAGCAACTTTCTACAAAAGTCCTGCAGGCATATACGTGACGGCCACCTGATAGAAGGGGTGAAGACATTTTTATGCACCACTGGTCATGACCTAAATTGTTAGTCATTTTATTTCCTTCCTACCCATCCAATATCTTTGTTAAAATAACAAAGCACAGAAGGTAACACTTTACACATTTACTCAGATTACTTACATTTTATAAAATGATAATACTGAGGACAAATTTCAAAGAAGTAAAATTTTTTCAGTACATTTTAATTCTTGCCAACTATTGCAAATTTATATCTTGCTCTAACTCATTCAGAGCATTTCCCTAAATTCAAAGTCATTCATTGACATTATGGACTCCCAGTGCTAGTCCTCTGTTGCTTGAAAACAGCCTGGCTAGAAATAGCCCTCACAGAAAGCTCTCTTTAAATTTGGGGGGTAGAATAATTTTTTCTTTTATAAATACCACCCACACCCGATCAAAACAAGCTATTAACATGCCTGTTTTAGAACTTCTGATTAGCTCTTAGTTCATACAGGCTGAGTTTCCAAATTTTTACAGCTTTCTGTTTCCATGTGGGCACAGTAGAAGAAAAATATTCACCTCAGTTTATAAATCTTTTCAGAAGACAATGCCTCCGCCCCAGATTTCTCAGATGGTCTCTTTCTTGGTTTTAAGTGTTTTCTCTAATTTTTCTACTTTTCCATGAGATTCCTATCCTTTAAAATGATCAGCTGGCATAAAAGCTAATATATGCTAAAGTACTTTCTTTTATTAATATAAGTTTTTCAGGCTTCTGCTGTTTCATAACTACTCCTTTCCAGAACCTTCTGGCACCAATTTACTTCTTAAGGGAACCTTAGATTTTTATCACAGACTTTATTTCAAAAGTGACTTGAACAGCAAACTCAAGTTTTAAAGAGTTTATAGAAGTTTCCTCGCTTAACTAAAGCACCCATGGTCTAAACAGAAACTCAGATACAATGACTCTCTTGATAACCAGAAAAATGATATTGCTGGAAATTGTTTAAATTCTACTGATAATGCAAACCATTCCCAGTGTAGAAATGTATGTATTCTGTTATGAAAATAGATTTCATTTTATCTTCCCTGCTAAGTATTTATTGTTTTGACAGCAATTGGTAAGAGAAGCACAGCTATGCATAAGGCTATAATTTTCTTTGATGTAAATTTCTCTGCAGTTATTTCCCTTACCTCCCATTTGCAGTTTTGTGTTGCTTTATGGAGCATCTGTGACACCATTAACTTTATTTCTCCAAACAGATAAGGTCATTTAGTCTAGTTCTGCTCCAATAGCTTGAAAAGGCCCTAGTAAACACCCAGGTATTCCTAATTAAAGCAAAAACTGAACTGTTAAAGGGCCATTGGAAAACTCCACTGATGTTTGACACTGTGGACAAATCAGCAAAGAGGCTTTGCTTCTGGTTAAGCTTCTTTAAACTACAAAGGTATTTCTTAGAATGGAAGCCAGGTACTTAACTAGTGTAATTTTTCTAAAAAAATTCCAGAAGTAACTCTGAGCTTTTTGAGCTGATAAATCAAAAGCTATAAATAAAACTTTATCTTAGGAAATTATCTCTGGACACTTACTACACAATATTTTGTTGTATAAACAAACAAATGGTTTCAAAGGGAAAACCATCCTTAATTAGAACAATCTTAATGTGGGTGCTGAAAATGGTGTATCCTGAAACCCTTAAAGGAGCAACATGTCAAGGGTATATTTTTATGTATTCAGAAATACGTGACCTGGTGGCATAAGCTTGATTATACTCCCATTAGTGGAGACAGCCGATAGCTTTTGAATCACAGCTTCACTTAAGGTAATCAAGAGTAATGCCAGAGAATAATGTTTCTCTTCAGGATGTTAACAAGTTCAGTTCAGTTCAGTTGTTTAGTCACGTCCAACTCTGTGACCCCATGGACTGCAGCGTGCCAGGCTTCCCTGTTCATCACCAACTCCCAGAACTTGCTCAAATTCATGTCCATAGAGTCAGTGATGCCATCCAACCATCTCATCTTCTGTCATCCACTTCTCCTGCCTTCAATCTTTTCTCGCATCAGGGTTTTTTCTAATGAGTCAGCTCTTCGAATCAGGTGGCCAAAGTATTGGAGTTTCAGCTTCAGCATCAGTCCTTCCAATGAATATTCAGGACTGATTTCCTTTAGGACTGATTGATTTTATCTCCTTGCAGTCCAAGGGACTCTAGAGTCTTCTCCAACACCACAGTTCCAAAGCATCAATTCTTCAGTGCTCAGTTTTCTTTATGGTCCAACTCTCATATCCATACATGACTACTGGAAAAACCATAGCTTTGACTAGACAGAATGTTTGCCGGCAAAGTAATGTATCTGCTTTTTAATATGCTGTCTAGGTTTGTCATAGCTTTTCTTCAAAGGAGCAAGCATCTTTTAATGTCATGGCTACAGTCACCAACTGCAGTGATTTTGGAGCCCAAGAGAATAAATTCTGTCACTGTTTCCATTGTTTCCCCATCTATTTGCCATTCCATCTATTTGGAATGCTAACAAGTTTTCCCCCAAATATAGAAAATCTGATTGCTGCAAATGCATTGTTCTGATCTAATTAAATGCCATTTTTCTTCAAATTATGTTTATTTCAAAATAACATTTTAAATAATTGTAACAGGGAATTTCATGGTGATCCAGTGGTTAGGACTCTGTGCTTTCCCTGCCGAGTGCATGAGTTTAGTCCAATCCTTGGTTAGGGACCTAAGATCCCATAAGCTGTGCAGTGTGGCCAAATTAGAAACAAAAAAAATTTAACAAAAAGTGTGTACATACAATGTCAAAACAGAAAGATATAAGAGAGAGTGGCTGTGTCAGTTTGAGCTAGTGTGGTGGTGGTTTAGTCTCTAAGTTGTGTCTGACTCTTGCAACCCCATAGACTAGCTTGCTAGGCTGCTCTGTCCATGGGATTTTCCAGGCAAGAATACTGGAGTGGGTTGCCATTTCCTCCTCGAGAGGATCTTCCTGACCCAGGGATCTTCCTGACCCAGGGATCTAAACCAGGACTCCTGCACTGCAGGTGGTCTCCTGCATTGCAGGTGGATTCTTTACTGACTTAGCCACCAGGGAAACTGGCTTATAAACAACAGAAATTTATTTTACACAGTTCTGGAGACTGGCAGTCCAAAATCAAGATGCCAGCATTGCTGGGTTTGGGGCTTGGAGTCTTCTGACAGATAGCAGAGTGCCCATTTCTCCTTGGGTCCTCACATGGAGAGCAGAGAAGGGGGGCAGATTCTCTCATGACCCATAAGTGCACCAGTCCCATTCATAAGGGTTTCATCACCACGCCCTCATCTAATCCTGATTGCTTCTCAAAGGTCCCACCTCCTAACACCATCACATTAGGGAGTAGAGTTTCAACACAGGAACTGGGGTAGAGGGGCAACACAAACAGTCTGCAACAGATAATAGAGTGAAAATGATGTCTACCCTACTTTGTCCTCCATTCCTCCTTCCTAGAGGCAGTGTTACCAGTTTCTTATAGATCCTCACATAGAATTCATTCTTTCTCTTTGCTCTCTCTCTCTCTGAATTGATCGTGGTGTTCTGCCTTAAACTTGGAATATTTGCTTGATTTGAAAGAAATGTTGGTTTCCCTTAGTTTGTGTGTATCTACCAACAAAATCACTAAATCTGTCAAATATTATCTTCAAAACAAGTAAATTCTCAGAGTGATGCTGTACATGTTTGACCTCAGTGTTTCAGGTTCATACACATACAGTGAGAGGATATTTGCCCTCTTACAGAATCTCTTTAGCAAATGAAATAACAACAACAAAAAATGGAATTATCTCTTGAGTTACTCCAAGTAGCCAGTATAGCACTATATCAGGCAATCTCTATGTGTTATTTCATCCTCACAACAAAGATAGAAATTACTGCCTCTCATCCGTAAATGCAAACTGAGGTTTAAGATGAAAGACTGGACAGTAACTGGAATGCAATTCAACATAGGTTTATCAGACTCCGGTTTCAAATAGGATCATGAATTGTGGGGATTATATGACTATTATTTGACTTTATTACTTTCTAACTTCCTTCTTCCTGTCCTTCTCTTGCAGTTAATCAGTATCATTGTCATTTATATGTCATTTAGGTTGCTACAGAATTGTTATAAAAAATACAATTCACAGAGTGTTTCTAAATAGTTAGGGAAGGAAAAAACCTAAAAATAAAATTATCCTTAATATTGTACCTCTCAATTTCAAAATCTTTAGGCTTGTCACAAAAGTATCATGTGGGTTGATTCCTTATGAATAACCAAAATTGATAAAAAAAAATCAATAAACATACTCAGAAAAGAAAGACTACAGTGCAATATAGTTGATCTTTTGACTCGCATGAGAAATTGACCCTTTTCCTCTATATTCCTTTAGTCTGCTAATTTATTCATCGTATAATAGGCTAAATCTATTTAAAATGGCATTGCTGTTTTTGCCATTTAGTTGCTAAGTCACATCTGGACTCTTTTGCAACCCCATCGACTATAGCCCACTAGGCTCCTCTGCCATGAGATTTCCCAGGCATGAATACTGGTATGTGTTGCCATTTTCTTCTCTGGGTTATCTTCCCAATCCAGGGATCTAACCAACGTCTCCTACCTTGGCAGGCGGATTCTCTACCACTGAGCCATCAGAGAAGCCCCTTAGAATGACAAAGAATAAGTCATTATGTCTTGTTGTCACTTTTACTATTTTGCACCTTGCTCTTTTTATCCACAGTGAGCACTGAGCCAGCCAACCAATCTCCAGGGTCATTTCCAAGACTAATAATCCATCCTATTTTTGTTTTGCTAACTTATGCTTCTAGTCTGTGAAAGTTGGGATGTCTGGGAAGAAGGAGGATTTTATCAGAGGTGCACAGGGTTCTCCCTAGAGGATAGAATTAGCTTTACAATTTCCCTGAGTTCTTAAATTGTGCTGGTCACTGAGTCCTCCTACTGTCTGGTCTCTAATTAAAATAAGCTCTCTGATATCAGAGGAAATGAGAAATAGAGAGCTCTGGCATGAAAAGCATTTCGTACTCCTTTTGGACATTGAGACTTGGAGTGAGTTGTGGGACTTCACTTCTGGTGATGCAATGACACCATCCATTTTTACACAATATCCTCTCCTCACTTCATAACACAGAACTACAGTTTAGGACATCATTATCACAGGTGAAGACATCATTATCTCATCTGAGAGATTGCTGTGACTACCAAGATTAGCTCTACTTCAGTATAGACTTTATATGAAAAGTGCTAAATGTATAAATTCAGATGTAATGGAGGGTTTCCTATACCACCACATCTGGTTACTAATCAACTAAGATATGTCGATGGCAAAATATCTGACTCTATTATTACTGTAAGAGTTTGTTCTAAATAGTGTGTGCAAGAACACTTAATGGGGAGGAATCAAGACATTAGTTTGAAAGACTTAAAAAAAAGGTTTGACCTTGTTTCTCTGAGCTGGAAAAACAGGTCTAGGTATATGCTTACTCAGAAGAAATAGAACATGCATGCAGAAATCAGTTCCTTGAGGATGAGATTAATTTGCTACATGTCAAACTCTATCACTGCAAATTTGCTGCAGGCATGGGATCTCTCTTCACATATTTTGTACTGTCTTTTATCCATAGTATGAATGTCTTGCCAAGCATTTATTCAGTATCATTAAATTGATAAATGGTCTTCAAGATATTTTCCACAATCATTCTATAAACTCTGTTTCAATAGCCTTTCCCAGAATGGAGATCTATGAAAGGCATCAGGCTACCAATCAAATATTAAGATTTGGTCCAAAAGAGCTACAGACATTTAAAGCAATAAATTTTACCCCAAACAATTTCCTTTTACTTTTTCCTTTGGAGTTTTTAGTTGCCTTTGCTGAAAGATGTATATATGAAAGCTGTACAAACATAATAAACTTAAGTCAGTGTGGGGGTATAACGGAACTATGCTTTAAATTTAATAATTACTGTCCTTCATTCAGTCACCATGACAAACTACAGAGGCTAGAAAGCTGTGTTTTTTTCTATTGTGTTTCACTATGTTTCCTCCAGTGTGGTTTGATTTTTATCAATAGGGTGTTGACATCATTTCCTTTCTAAGTGGCCATTGTTTAGCTCTGGTAGATAGGGACAGGAAGAGGGCAATATATTTATTTATATAAAAGGTTCTTGTCAGGAAAAATGTTTTCTTAGGTACCTTATTTCCTCTTTGTCATATGTAAGATTCTTATAAAAAAGATATTGGCAATGTTGTGTATTTAACATAGAGGCGCGGTAGATTCTCTTCATGCAGTTTTTCCTCAACCTCATATCACTTTTGAAAGACATGTTTTATTTTGGATATTACTTTTTTAAACTGTCATAAATTGCAGAAAAATATTTTGACGCTAGAATCCCCTGGAATTAAAAAAAGAGAGAGAGAGAAGACAAAAAATCAAATACACTCATGTTGAGTGAAGATTGAGTTGTCTTCCATAATTCAACAGTCTTTTCTTAGAGCAAATCCAGCTAAAATGGAAAGGATTAAACTCTGAGTTGATCAAAAGATTGCAGGAGGCTTGGGGTTTTGCTTTGACTTAGAGGCTAAGTTAGAGAGCAGTGAGAATGGAATAATAATGAAAAAGTATATGATTCCCTGAAGTATGCTTTAATCCCTATTTTTCCTTCTCATTGCCATGGTTTCTTTTTCAGAAGTGGAGTTCAGAAAACAAGGACAAAATGTGATCTTTTGATCAGCTTTGAGGTCATTTTTGTCTATCTCTTTAATGATAGTGTAGGAGATATTTCCTTGGGCATTAGTAAATCTAAGGTTAATTGTTGCTCATAATAATATTAAACTTTTACTGATGCCTGGAGTGTTTTCATCACTCAACCAAGTATTTTGCTAGCATCAGTCCGTTTATTCTCACAACAACACTGGCACATGTTGGTTCAGTTGTCAACTCATTTCAGAGAACAGGAAAACTCAGCCTTGACTAAAATGATGAACTGCTAAGTTGCGGGGTTGGGACTAAACCCAGGCAGCCTGGCTTCAGATCCTTTACTCTTAAAACTGTTAGGAAAGTGAATGTGGAAGTGTTAGTCACTTGGTTGTGTCCGACTCTTTATGACCTCGTGGACTATAACCTTCTAGGCTCCTCTGTCCATGGCATTCTCCAGGCAGGAACACTGGAGTGCATTGCCATTCCCCTCTCCGGGGAATCTTCCTGATCTAGGGATTGAACCTGGGTCTCTTGCATTGCAGACAGACTCTTTACCATCTCAGCCACAAGAAAGCCCCTGATGCTTAACTAATGTGAGATACTAGTCACCAAGCATGAAGAGACCATAATGTAAAAATATATGTACTTTCATCTTCACCAGCACCTCTACCTTTAAGAGAACTAAATATTTATCACCAGGGATTCTGGAATTCTGCTAAGCCTTAAAGACACAGAGATTAATCACACAGTGATTTTTCCGTCTTATATCTTGAAGTCTAGTGATGGGGAAACTATATGCTTATTTGTTGGATTGTGTGTGTGTGTTTTTTAATAATAACTGCAGGTTCATCTCAGATAACAAATACATTCAAGAATAGTTCTTAAATAACTTTACATGGGACCACTGTGAAAATCTTATTTTCATGCAATGGACATAAGTGATGTCTATGCCTGACTGCATAATGGTAAATTATTCATATTGTTGCATAAAGAAACTATCTGTACCACTTCATCAAGCAAACTCTAATATCTGACTGACGGGCACACAATCATTTTAGTCCCTATAGCATCCTAATGAACTTTTCCTTCATTTTATAGTCTCGGTGACTCCACAGGGGCTGGCAAAGAAGCCTTCTGATACGGAAAGCCTTGTAATGGAATGGGGAAAAAAGCAAATAAACATAAGCTCAAAGATCAGAGAGTAGTATTTTCATACCATTTCTGACCTTTTACAAGTACTGGGACTTTAGGCTGTGTTTATTTGTCAAAATGTGGAATCATGTCTCCTGTCTCAAACAGTAGGTAGTTCAAGACGACAAGAGATGAAAGTAAAGCACCGTATAGTGCAGGGGCTAGCGCAGCGGCTGCCATACCTTGGGCTCTCAGTAAACACCACTCTTTTTTGCTAAGCCCCCAAGTCTTTTAATATTTATGGCAACAACTAGGCAGACTAAGTAGAGTTTCTACAAGGAATACTGTTGTTATTAGCATAGTGGAAATATATTTGATGGGAGTAATATTACAAAGCTAGAATAATGCCTACTAGTCATCTCTTATGTTCTCTCCAGGAGGAGAGGAGAGGCTGCCCTCTGCCCTCCAGCCATTGTGTCTTCCTACTGGAATTACATAATGAGAAATGGATATTCAGCTGTTTATTCCTAGCTTCCAGGCACACGGACAAAGACACTATTTGGATATTTCCTGCACAGATATTGTGTTTAGAAGGAGAGCGTTTCAAAAGATCTAAGATCACACACACTAGAGCAGCTCTGGCTTTAAGCCTTCACCAGTTCATTCTCTCTCCTTGTCTGCTGCTGCTGCTGCTGCTGCTGCTGCTGCTGCTAAGTTGCTTCAGTCGTGTCCGACTCTGCGCGACCCCATAGACGGCAGCCCACCAGGCTCCCCTGTCCCTGGGATTCTCCAGGCAAGAACACTGGAGTGGGTTGCCATTTCCTTCTCCAATGCATGAAAGTGAAAATGAAAGTGAAGTCGCTCATCGTGTCCGACTCTTCGCAACCCCATGGACTGCAGCCCACCAGGCTCCTCCGTCCATGGGATTCTCCAGGCAAGAGGACTGGAGTGGGGTGCCATCGCCTTCTTGGTCTCCTTGTCTATGACCACAGAAATCTTCAGAGGTTTTAAAATCAAGCTTCTTATGAAAGTACAAACCTAGAAGTAAGAAAATGTCTTGCTTAGAGCCTGGTGTGCAGCTCAGGTATCCTTTTCCAAATGATCGTTCTTCCCAGGCAACACAGTATCCAATGTCTGTCGACACAACTGCATACAGCTAAGCAGAGCTGTGATCTAATCTTTGTACTGCTCACATTTAACAAGCTATCAGCCCGAGGACTTTGAACAATCATATCTATCTCTACAGTGGTTTTCCCTTTGGGAGAATTTCAGATGATTTACAGGGCATTTAAATCAACATGTCTTCTTAAATATCATCTGGAGACATTTCTCCCATCTCCAAAGTTTAATTTTTATGACAGGAGCTAAAATTGTGCACAACCCCTAACCACAATTCCCACGTTTATGGCGCCTCGCCTCTATTCTTCTCCCTTCCCTTGCATTTATTTCTCACTCTTAACTTGTCCCACTCCCTCTAATGGAAAAAGTCAGTATTCTCTGAATCTGATGTTCTTTATGCCAAGGAACGCCTACTCTATAATCAAGAGAATAATGCCCTTTATCATCTTGTTATGGTGACATAATTAGTACTTATTTCAGCTCTCTTCTACAAACTCTTAATATTAACATGGAAAATAAAAACCAGTCAAATAATCATTTTCTCAGGCAATGGTCAGGACAAAGTAGGTTATGCCAAGAAAACTCCCTGCCCTGACCTAGAGCCACTAAAACCTCATTCTGAATCATTCTTGACAAAAGAAAAAAAAAAACAAAAACACAAGTTAAAAGAATGTAGTCAGAGCTGCTGACAAGGGTTTTCCCAGCTGGTGCTAGTGGTGAAGAATCCATCTGCCAAGGCCAGAGATGCAGGAGATGTGAGTTTGATCCCTGGGTCGGGAAGATCCCCTGCAGTAGGAAATGGCAACCATTCCAGTATTCTTGCCTGGACAATTTCCATAGACAGAGGAGCCTGGTAGACATGGGGCTGCAAAGAGTCAAACGCGATTGAGCACTAAGGCGTGATGGTTTGGAGTCAATACAGCTTGCTGTGTTTGCTCCTTATTTTTTGAATGTCTTTCTGTATGTTTGTTTCTTCTACTAGACTGTGAGATCCTTGGGGGAGAACTGTATCTTATTGTTTAGACCCACAGGCTTGGGTATTTTACCTATAATAAATAGGCCACTCACTAAATGTCCAGAAAAGAATGTGAAAGAACAATAAAAATCACTGTGGAAACTAAAATTTTGGAGGTACTGAATGAAGGAGAGAGCAAAAGGAGAAAGGATTGCTCTCTCAGCTTCCTAATCCAAGCCGAGAGCAGAGATCTGAAATGAGCTATGTGAAAGATATCCATTCCTCCCAGATGCAACCCACTCCCCTTCCCTTAACAATCCATACAGGCACTGGAGCAGGGCCATCTCATTCACTCTCTGGGCACATCAAGGCAGCTTTCCTTTGTGGTCTGTGGTTGGCGTCGGCAGTGGCTAACAGATCCCATCTGCCTGGCTCAGGGCTGTAATCCCGCTTGCTGGCCTCTGGACTGTGATGACACTGCCCAGCAACGCCAGTGGGGAGCCTTTATACCTTCTATCTGTTACTCATTTCCTGAAAAGCATGACAGGTCTCTATCACTTCTCTGCATAAATAGCTAGTTAGATTTTATGCCTCATGCACTAGCAAAAGTAGCATAAATCTAAGGCTCCCACATCTAATCTCCCCCCTCTTCCACCTCCACCATTACTAACTAACACAGGGTCTTTCTTTACACTGAGAGCTGCCAGCTGGGCAAAGGCAGATAAATTAGCCACTCTCACAGCCAAAGAGCTCAGTAAGGGTGAGGGCATATTGATGAGATGGACTGTGGCTGGAGCACCTAGATTAACAAACCCAGTTTGGAGATTGCAAAGGTGCCTAATACCATAAACAAACACTGTAACATTAAAAAAAAAAAAATCCATCTCCCTTATCTGATTGAGACTGATCCAGGTTATCTCAGCAGCTAAATGTGGCAGTGCATTTTAAATGAAACAAGAGGCAAATCCAGGTACTTTGTATAAGCACAAGAACAGAAATTGGGGTTGGGGAGAGGACACTCTCGTGCCTTATCTCATGTACAGAGCTCCTAGGAAAAACTATTATTCTCAAAAAAAAAAACTTTAGCAGATAAGAGTGGCCAGTTGATAATTCCATGGCCTTTAATAATTTATGTACCTAATTTCATCTTTAAAAATGCCATGAGATACACTTGATTTTGAATTTGAGTGTAGTTTGAGTTACATTAACTGATAAACCACAGCAAAATAACTCCCGGTGCTCTCAAAATTGCTTTCCACAAATATCCAAATAAAAGTGAGATTCGATGTTGGATAAACTAATTTGAAATTATAAAATTTTACTCCAAGAGAGGCATTATTTTATAGGAGAAGGACTAACAACTACATATTTACATTGTCATATGCACTGCTGTGTTTTCAAAGGCTTTTCACCTGAATGGATAGCAGACATACCTGGCCCATGGAAATTCCCAAGAAAGAAGTCTTCTGTTTCCGTTTTTTTTTTTTTTTTTTTTTTCTAAAATGAACAATGCTGCATTTTATACAGTGAATTCAATGTATTAGCAATGAATAGCAATTACCTATTTAACACAGTACAACACAATATTTAACATAAAACATTAGGGATGGTGGTAACAGTTTAGTTCCTAACTTGTATCTGACTCTTGTGACCCCATGGACTGTAGCCCGCCAGGCTCCTCCATTCATAGGATTCTCCAGGCAAGAATATTGGAGTGAGTTGCCATTTCCTTCTCCACCCTATCTTCCCAACCCAAGGATCAAACCTGGGTCTCCTGCACTGCAGGCAGATTTTTTACTGACTGCATTACCAGGGAAGGCCAGACAACAGGGATACAATTTGGCGAATCTGTCTTAAAAGAAATTAGAACAGATAGAAGAGAGAGAAATAGACCTGAAGCTGAGAGCTAAAAACTAAGTTATTATGAAAAGTAAAAGTAAGTAGTTCAATGAATTAGAAGTTACCTACATTCACAGAAAACTGTTATTGAAGAATTAAATGTATCATTATGGAAGAGACAGAATCCAACAGTCACTCATTTTTGATACTAACATAGTTATGCTGTAATTTAGATTGGTTTAAAATCATCTGCTGCAATTCACTATGGTTTAGATAACATCACATTACCAATAAATTTATAAATCATCAAATGTACAGCATAAAGAGAATCTATGTAATTAAAACTAGAATTAATAAAAAGCAGAGGTATTTTAAAATGTTGTTTCATAGAAATTGTGACTATTTTATGTTACTGAAAAAGTCATTGGAAGCAGAGGTCATTTGTAAGAGCAATTTGTACCATACTCAGTGAACATGAATAAAAAGAGACATTTGATTTGCATGCAATATAGATCACTGAGTAATTTTAGAGAACTGCTGGTCTCTGGGGCAAAAGGAAAATGAGCATTAGAGTCTTGAATAAAATTTACAGAAATAATCTGAGGACAGTAAATTGCCTATAAACTCTTGCCTTGGAGAAAGCACTCTGAAATGCTGAATAACATCAAAGAAACGTATACATATCATGAGTTCTCCATCCAAGAGTCTAAAATTGAGCTACCTAATCAGTTCCATAACTGTTTCACTTGATGCTAATTGCTTTTCACATTAACTTAATTCTTACCTCTCATCTTCAGGTCTTTTCATCTCTCCTCTATCCGTTATAATTTCTTTTAAGACAGTTTTGCCAAATCATATCCCTGTTGCATTGTGTTAAATAAGTACTCACCATCCAGCTGTTTGACATTAAACGATGTAGTAACTATCTGGACCAATGTTTCTTCAGGCTACTGCCATCCCTAAAACATTATTTGGCAGTTCTACAGCTTTTCCATATTATTCTTCATAATGATACTATTTATATATTGGCTGTGCTGGGTTATAGTTGCCACATACACAATCTTCAATCTTTGTCATGGCATGCAGGATCCTTAGCTGGGACATGTGGAATCCAGTCACCAAAGAGGGATCAAACCCAAGCCCCCTGCATTGGGAGCATGGAATCCTAGCCACCGGACCACTAGGGAAGTCCCCATAATGATACCCTTTAAGTGATATAGGATTCTCAAATGTTTATTTCTTTTGCAGCAAATATTTGTCAAATCCTGGTGTTTTGTTGTTGTTCAGTTGCTAAGTCATATCTGAATCTGCGACCCCATGGACTGCAGCACACCAGGCTCCTCTGTCCTCCACTGTCTCCTGGAGTTTGCTCAAATTCACATCCACTGAGTCGATGACTTTCTAACCAACTCAACTTCTGTCGTCTCCTCCTCCTGCCCTCAGTCTTTCCCAAGATCAGGGTCTTTTTCAGTGAGTCGGCTCTTTGCGTCAGGTGGCCAAAGTTTTCGAGCCTTAGATTCAGCATCAGTCCTTCCAATGAATATTTACGGTTGGTTTCCTTTAGGATTAGACCGGTTGGATCTCCTTGCTGTCCAAGGGACTCTCAGGAGTCTGCTCCAGCACGACAGTTTGAAAGCATCAATTCTTTGGCACTCAGCCTTCTTTATGGTCCAACTCTCACCTTCATACATGACTACCAGAAAATCCATAGTTTTGACTATATGGACCTTATTGGCAAAGTGATGTCTCTGCTTTTTAATATGCTAAATTTATCATAACTTTCCTTCCAAGGAACAAATGTCTTTTAATTTCATGATTGAGGTCACCATCTGCATTGATTTTGGATCCCAAGAAAATAAAATCTATCACTGCTTTCACTTTTTCCCTTTCTACTTGCCATGAAATTATGGGGCAAGATGCCATGATCTTAATTTTTTTTAAAGTTGAGTTCCAAGACAGCTTTTTCACTTTCCTCTTTTACCCTCATCAAGAGGCTCTTTAGTTCCTGTTGGTTTTCTGCCATTAGAGTGGTATCATTTGCTTATCTGAGGTTGTTGATATTTCTCCAGCAATCTTGATTCCAGTTTGTGATTCATCCAGCCAGGCATTTTGCATAAGGTACTCTACACATAAGTTAAATCAGCAGGGTGACACTATACAGGCTTATCTTACTCTTTTCTCAATTTTGAAGCAGTCAATTGTTCCACATTCAGTTCTAACTATTGCTTCTTGACCTGCAAAAAGGTTTCTCAGGAATCAGTTAAGATGGTCTGGTACTCCATCTCTTTAAGAATTTTCCAGTTTGTTGTGATACACATAGTCAAAGACTTTAACATATTTAGTGAAACAGAAGCAGATATTTTTCTGGAATCCCCTTGCTTTCTCCATGACCAGCAAGTGCTCAGTGTTTGGAGCATAGGCTTATATTACTGTGATGTTGAATGATTTGCCTTGAAAGCACAGCTCATTCTGTCATTTTTGAGGCTGTGCCCAAGTACTGCATTATGGATTCTTTTGTTGATTATGAGGGCTACCCCATTTCTTCTAAGAGTTTCTTGCCCAAGGTAGTAGATATAATGGTCATCTGAATTAAATTCTCCCATTCCCATCCATTTTACTTCACTAGTTCCTAAGATGTCGATGTTCACTGTTGCCATCTCCTGCTTGACCACATCCAATTTTACCCTGATTCATGAGCCTAACATTCCAGATTCCTATGCAGTACTTTTTGTTATAGCATCAGACTTTACTTTCATCACCAGATACATCCATAATTAAGAATTGTTTCTGTTGTGGCCCAGCTGCTTCATTCTTTCTGGAGATATTATTAATTGCCCTCGGTTCTTCCCCAGAAACATATTGGTCATCTTCTGAACTGGGGCCTCGTTTTCCAGTGTCATATCTTTTCGCCTTTTCATATTGTTCATGGAGTTCTTATGGCAAGAATACTGGAGTGGGTTTCCATTTTCTCCTCCAGTGGACAACATTTTGTCAGGACTCTTCACTGTAACCCATCCATCTTGGGTGGCCCTGCCTCAATGGCTCATAGCCTCATTGAGCTATACAAGCCTCTTTGCCATGACAAGGCTGTGATCTATGAAGGGGACCTGGTAAGCAAAGGCCTAATATTGACATTATCACAGAAAGATTAAATTACTTTTAAATTAATAAATAAATCATATTTGTGGGAAATGCAAAAATATGGAGAAAGTACCTTCAGTTTTGATATTATTAAATAATTACAAATTTTAAAAATGAGTTAACACTGTTCAAGTGTCCCCAATGAATAAACAAAATGCTGTGTTTAGGAGTATTTCAGATTATTATAATTGGCCCAGCATTCTTGCAGAAGCATTTGGTCTTATATTTAAAGGCACTAAAATATTTGCTAGCCTAATCCACAGATCCCATATCTAGGAATATTTTCTAAGGTAGTATTAACAGGTATGCAAATGTATATTTCTAAGAATTTCATTAAAGTTTTATAGAGTATAAACGTTACATATATATATGTGTGTGTATATATATATAATGCTTCATTTTAGTTTCACTGATAAGAGTAGCTGATAGCAGTTGGCAAATTATAAGCAATTTCTATAAAAATTCTTATACAAATAAGGGGAAGTATCTAAAATGTATACATTAAAATATTTACAGTGATTTTCTCTGGTAATTAAATTATAGCTAATCCTATTGTTTTCATTTCTGTTTAAAAATATTTTCAGACTTTCTATAGTAACGGTAGGTGTTATGATTTTTTGTGCTTAGTCGCTCAGTCATGTCTGACTCTTTGCAAAACCATGGACAGCAAAACCTGCCGGCTCCTCTGTCCATGGGGATTCTCCAGGCAAGAATACTGAAGTGGGTTGCCATGACCTCCTCCAAGGGATCTTCCTGACTCAGGGATCATACCCAGGTCTCCCACATTGCAGGCAGATTCTTTAACATTCTGAGCCACCAAGGAAGCCCAAGAATACTGGAGTGGGTACCCTATCCCTTCTCCAGGGGATTTTCCTGTCCCAGAAATTGAACCAGGGTCAATTGAACCAGGTCAATCCGTCCTGCATTGCAGACGGATTCTTTACCAACTGAGCCACAATGACTAAAGAGCCTCAACTGACCTGAGGTATTTTCTTCAAAGCGGAATTAAGTGTCAAATTTGTAAACGGAAAGCTCCCCACATTAGCAGATGCAAACTAGTATATATATAGAATGGATAAACAGGTCCTACTGAATAGCACAGGGACCTATGTTCAATATCCTGGGATAAACCATGATGAAAAGAATATGAAAAAATGTAGGTGTATGTATAACTGAATCACTTTGCTGTGATCATTCTAAAATAAAAATTCATTTAAAATGGGAAATTATTACTGGTGTATTCATATTTGTTCATTTTCTGCACATGAAAGATAATGAGCAAAAATAGTTCATGCCTTAGCTAAGCTTGAAAAAAAAATTCTGTATATATTTCTATACATGTTCCACCTGTGTGTCAACTACATGCCTTACTTCTAATGTTCATCCTTAAATTCTCTTATTTCAGGTGGTCTGTGTGGAACCATTTGTAGAAACTGCCGATTGTAATTGGAAGAGTAGGCAGCAGTAAAAGTAGATCAACCCCAAGGAATTATGACTGTTTTGAAGGAATTATGAGTGTTTTCAAGGAATTAGCACGGTGAAGAGAAAACATATTTGTAGGGCTGTGAGGGAACCCTTCATGGATGCCATCACTGCTATGGGGACTCTTGAACATATCTCAGTAGGAAGGAGGCCACTGCCACTGAGGGACGTGATAAAGAAAAGCAGTCCAGTCATCTGAGCAATAAGAGTCCTTGATTGACTAGTCCAAGTCCATTATCTTCATTAGTAAAATGAAAGCACATCTTCTGCATGTTGTCAGCTTAACCTGTGAAGTAAAGCATATCATTCTTTATTGTTCCATCCACTGAATGCTAGACATTTGCTTGCGCTGTTTCTCAACATGTTTTGTTTTTTGATGGAGAAATTTATACATAAATGCTGAGCACTCCTTGCTTCTATGTTACAGCACTCTTTGTCCAAGACCATTCCCCTGTGGACTGCAATCTATATAGTTAAATTATTCATCAGAAAATAGTAAATTCTACAACAACTGGAACCATATCCTATCTACCGCTTTATATCTAGCACTAGATACAAAAAAGACATTCAATTAATGCTTGTTGAATGCATGAAGAGTGAGTAATGAATGAGCACATGAATTAAACAATAGCAATTGCAAATGAAGTGTTCACAAATGAACAGTCATGAAGAATTATGAAAATTAGGAAACACCAGGTAGGCTCAATTATATGTGACCATTTAAAGTATGATGGATATGATGTCAGTAAATAACAAGAAGAAATGCTCGACTAAATAATCAGCATTCAGTGATGTAAAAATCTTAAGCTACTATACAATTTTTAAAATGATAAAACTGTATTTTTACATGCAAATTGACTGGAAAATTGGGGAAAAATACCTCAGTGACTAGATATAAAATATGATTAATGAAGTCCTTCAAGAGAAAGTACACTTAGTAAACTAACATATTGAAAAGTCTGCAATCTCAATAATAAGGAATAAATAGAATTAGAAAAAAGTAGCATGGCACCATTTTTCACTTCCTGAATCAGACATTAAAACTTTTTGACAGCTCATGCTTTTCCAGAGCATACTAAAAAATGGTAAAGTCAGTCATACTTTGGCCATAGCAAAGTAAAGGAGCACTATTCCTTTTGGAAAACAATTTTGCAATATGTTTCAAGTATTGTAAACATGTTTGCATTCTTTGGTCTCATGTCCCATTTTGTAAAGATTTACCCGTTTGAAAATAGCACACAAGAAATTGCTTGTCTGTACTCACTGTATTTTATCTATAGAAGAGAAAACAGAGCTAAAAATGTCCAAGAATAGGGGGAAAGTTAAGTAATTTTGGAACATCTATTCAAAAGAGTAAGAAGGAGCAATTTCAGTGAGAGTTATGGGCATGAAAAAATTATGGATAAGAAAAAAAGTACATTATATACATAGTATGTTTGCTGCTGCTGCTGCTGCTAAGTCATTTAAGTCATGTCCGACTGTGTGACCTCATAGACGGCAGTCCACCAGGCTCCCTCATCCCTGGAATTCTCCAGGCAAGAACACTGGAGTGGGTTGCCATCTCCTTCGCCAATACATGAAAGTGAAAAGTGAAAGTCAAGTTGCTCAGTAGTGTCCGACTCTTCGCCACCCCATGGACTGCAACCCACCAGGCTCCTCCGTCCATGGGATTTTCCAGGCAAGAGTACTGGAGTGGGGTGCCATTGCCTTCTCTGAGTATGAGTGAAACTATGTTCAAATATCTGGGAAAAGTGGGATAGAATTATTTTTATAAGAGGAAGAGAGGACACCTTTATTTCTTACTTCTTCCATCCCATAGTCTGGAGTAGAGATTTTTGAGTCCCTGAGGCTCTTTCGCCTTGATGTGGATGATGGCACTGAGGGAGAGTCAAGCCTTGAGCTTGAAGTCTGAGGGCCTGGCAGACACAGTGAAGCTGCCCTGGGAGGAATATGTCAGATTACTTGTCTTGGCTTTTATTATTTAAGCCTCAGCTGTTTGGGATTTTCTGTTACTGTTTGTTAGTTTTTGTCTTTGCTAAATGCATCTGAACCTAATCCTAACCCATATGTAATAAAAAAATAATCTAGGATTCATTCTATATTTATCATGAATAAGCAATTTGAAGTTCTAATTAAAATTTTAAACTGGATATTAATATTTTTATCCAGAACATAGTCTACTATACTGCATCACTGAACATCACATATTATTTTTAAAGTGTCTTGTTTATCAAGATGTTTACCAAAATAAGAAATGGTACCCTGCAGTATTTTGTAATTATTCAGTTCAGTTCATTTTAGTCACTCAGTCATGTCCGACTCTTTGCGACCCCATGAATTGCAGCACGCCAGGCCTCTCTGTCCATCACCAACTGCCGGAGTTCACTCAAACTCACATCCATCGAGCTGGTGATGCCATCATCCTCTGTCATCCCCTTCTCCTCCTGCCTCCAATCCTTCCCAGCATCAGAGACTTTTCCAGTCAGTCAACTCTTCTTATGAGGTGGCCAGAGTATTAGAGTTTCAGCTTCAGCATCAGTCCTTCCAATGAACACCCAGGACTGATCTCCTTTAGGATGGACTGGTTGGATCTTCTTGCAGTCCAAGGGACTCTCAAGAGACTTCTCTAACACCACAGTTCAAAAGCATCATTAGTAATTGTTAAATTCCAAAGTTTTGTGAGTAGCTAATCTGACTTGATTCATATTTTTTCTTGCTTCTAGTTTATTCTAACAATGAGAGCAGCCCTCTATTTTCAGTTTATTTCTCTTTGTTTCAGAACCATCATGTTCCTCTCATGGGAACTGGCTAACTGTTTAGTTTTGGCAGCCACAAAATATGTTCCCAGGACAAACAGCCCATGTACACTGTGAAGTATACACAATTCCCAGCTCAGAATAATGCTACATGCTAACAAGCAGATGCATACAGCTGGCTTTTTAGAAGACTTGGCAAAGTTCACTATTTGTTCAGCTTTCTTGCAACTAATCCTTCTAAGATTTTTCTGAATATTTTACACTGGACTTACTTTCTACAAGAACATCTAAACTGAGAAGAAAATTGAATATATACACTTGACTACATTTGAGGGCTTTTTTTTTTCACTTAGGACATCAAAATCTCAGTGTCATTAATTTTTAGAATTAAATATTGTGGATGATAATTATAACAAATCAGGTATAATAAGGCATTAAGAAAAGTCAGAAATGTTTATTAAAACAAGTGTTAAGTTGATGAAATAAAAAGCAAAAAGATTTTATTTTGGCACATCAGCTAGGTCTGTGAACATAAAGAAAAGCAAATTTTGCAAAGTTTCCATTTGACTATACACAAAAAGAATAGTAAGCAATTTAAAATATCTTTCTGCACAAATTCTATGCTACATGTTCAAAGAACATAGTTTCTACTCAAGTATTTATAATCCAACTGGTCAGAGCTCAAAAAAGAGAAAGGAGGAAAAAAAAGTATGGAGGAAAAAAGGAAAGAAGGAGGGAGAAATGAAAATAGACAATACTATGTTTAAGAAATATTACAGTTAATTTCTTTAGGAAGTCTATGTGAATATCCAGTAAATGGTAAAAAAAAAAACACACACACACAACTTTTTTTTTTCACTTAGGACATCAAAATCTCAGTGTCATTAATTTTTAGAATTAAATATTGTGGATGATAATTATAACAAATCAGGTATAATAAGGCATTAAGAAAAGTCAGAAATGTTTATTAAAACAAGTGTTAAGTTGATGAAATAAAAAGCAAAAAGATTTTATTTTGGCATATCAGCTAGGTCTGTGAACATAAAGAAAAGCAAATTTTGCAAAGTTTCCATTTGACTATACACAAAAAGAATAGTAAGCAATTTAAAATATCTTTCTGCACAAATTCTATGCTACATGTTCAAAGAACATAGTTTCTACTCAAGTATTTATAATCCAACTGGTCAGAGCTCAAAAAAGAGAAAGGAGGAAAAAAAAGTATGGAGGAAAAAAGGAAAGAAGGAGGGAGAAATGAAAATAGACAATACTATGTTTAAGAAATATTACAGTTAATTTCTTTAGGAAGTCTATGTGAATATCCAGTAAATGGTAAAAAAAAAAACACACACACACACATACACACATTTTACATTTGCATGTACACATACATGCATCCCAATACATATGTATATATATATATTTTTTGAAGAGCCATATATATATTCCTCATCATTTTAAGTTATATATGTATATATATATGAGCAATTTAAAAAATAGGCTCAATTCAAAAATGGTCAATGAAGTATTTTTCATTAGGATAAATGTCAAAAATTGTACACAAGAGTCTGAGTCAATTGATTTTGCACGTTTTCCTGATAGTCTAGTTGAGAAACTATTCACTAGGAAGATGGATAACTTAGTAGTCACTATTTCTATCAAGCTACAGTTAGGCATTTTTCAAAACTGCAATCAAGAATATAGTCAGAAAAAAGTAATACATTGGAGAGTAAATTAAGAGGTAAAAAGTCACAGATTCAGCTCAAATGACCTCTCCCCTAAGCAGCCTACTTTAACAGCTGACCTGCTTCCCTTGAGCAAACACGGCAGTTGGTCATACCTCTGATATGACACCCTCTAGCTCCCATTGTAGTTTTTTGTGTAATATTATATTATATAGGTTATTGAGCCAATCTCCTGCATGATTCCTCTTCCTCCAATCTTGTTTCTCTCTGATGTGTGTGTGTGTGTGTGTGTGTGTGTTTATGTGTGTGTGTGTTTATGTGCTCAGTCTGGACCATAGCCCACCAGGATCCTCTGTCCATGGAAGTTTCCAGGCAAGACTATTGGAGTGGGTAGTCATCTCCTACTCCAGGAGATCTTCCCTACCCAGGCATCAAGCTCACATCTCTTGTGTCTCCTCCATTTCCAGGCAGATTTTTTTTTTAACCGTTGTGACACCTGGACACTAGATCTCTCTGATCTAGTGATTCTCAAAATGAGTGTGCAGTGGAATCAACTGAAAGGCACATAAAACCATGAATCAGTGAATCTCCATCTCATCATTTTGATTCAGTAGCTCTGGGGTGAAGCCGCAAAATTTGCATTTTTGAACAAATTCTTCAGTTCATTTCAGTTCAGTGGCTCAGTCGTGTCCGACTCTGCGACCCCATGAATCGCAGCACGCCAGACCTCCCTGTCCATCACCATCTCCTGGAGTTCACTTAGACTCACGTCCATCGAGTTCGTGATGCCATCCAGCAATCTCATCCTCTGTCATCCCCTTCTCCTCCTGCCCCCAATCCCTCCCAGTATCAGAGTCTTTTCCAATGAGTCAACTCTTCTCATGAGGTGGCCAAAGTACTGGAGTTTCAGCTTTAGCATCCTTCCTTCCAAAGAAATCCCAGGGCTGATCTCCTTCAGAATGGACTGGTTGGATCTCCTTGCAGTCCAAGGGATTCTCAAGAGTATTCTCCAACACCACAGTTCAAAAGCATCAATTCTTTGGCACTCAGCCTTCTTCACACTTAGGCAGTTCCTATTCTGCTAGTTCTGAAAACATTTGGAGAACCACTGACTGGTCTAATCGCTTCTCTACCAAGGAGACAGAGAGCTTTAAAAACAAACACCCAAGGATATTTAAAGAGTTATCTTAAATATTCTGTACTACAAAATGCACTCATTTACATGCCACCTACCTAGTGGGGCCTATTTCTCACCAGTTCCTCCCTTCACATCCAGAAACAGTCAGGTTAAACTGTGTTTGGAATTCCCCAATAAGCTTTCTTTCTCTTCAGGGCCTTTATCTCTCTTCTTCCTAGCACACTTGTTTCTTTTAAATTTTAGGTAGCACATTTTTCTTCTTTCAGGAAGCCTTTCTGCCTGATTAGAGGTGTGGCTCCTATGTATGCTCTTGAGTGCATATGCGCTCAGTGGCTCAGTTATGTCCGATTCTTTGCAACCCCATGGACTGTAGCCTACCAGGCTCCTTTCTCTATGGGATTCTCCAGGCAAGAATACTGCCCTTTCCTCCTCCATGAGATCTTCCCAACCCAGGGATTGAACCAGTATCTCCAGTGTCTATTGCGTTGGCAAGTGGATTCTTTACCACTGAGCCACTTGGGAAGCTCCGTTCCCTGAGTACTCAGCTACTATTTTAGTGTGGCAATAATACAATAGCTCTTCACTCAATTAAACAATTTATAATGGGCAGTGGCAGCATCTCTTTGGTTCACTACTCTTTTTGCATGGATTTAACATGTGCCAGCTGCTCCATAAAAATCTGTGGAATTGGGTGAATGATTTAATGAATGAATTAAGCGATAGGTCATGGTATATGTATTGGCTTTAAGCTTATGGGATAAGAATTTAGTGCATTGATCTTTGTCTTCTTCTGTGGCATCCAGAATAGTCCCCTGCACATGGTAAGTGCTGTATAGTGATGATTTGGCTAAAAGAAGAGATGAATGGATATAGTGATGGATGAAAGGAGAGGGAGAAGCATGGAAACAAGACACACAGACAGATACCTAGAAATAGGTATGGTATTTGGAAAGGCAAAGTAGGAATCTTCTTATATCTATCAAAACAAACAAACAAACAAACACTCTGACATGGACTCAGGGAAGCTAGCCCATATAAAGAAAGTAGTGGCAACTATTTATAATAGAAAATTGAAAAATATTTTCTTTGAGAAGGTGTTCCATCATATGCAAGTATAGTAATACAAGATGTAAGGTCTTATTAGAAAAGCATTCCTGGAAGATGTATAGGGAGAGATGTTCCCACCAGAACAACCCTCATATTAATAGAGGAAGTGGCAATATCACATTACATTTATGTTAAATAAAGAGCCATAACACACACATATCCAGACACTGGCTTCAGCTGTGGCTGCCATCTGGTAGGTAACCGTGTGGGAAAAATGAGAACAGTGACATAGGAAAATAAATCATAGGCCTGGGAACTGGAAAATCAGGGTTCTGCTCGTGATTTTAGCTGCTGAATTGCTACATGAACTTGAACGTGCTGAGTGCTTTAGTTTCCTCATCTATGAAGTGGGGCTGATAAAATTTCCAGTAAGACTACGCATGAATGAACGAATATCTGTCAATTGAGAAAGCCCTCTGGAGGTATAACCTCGGATCCTATTTTTTTTTCCCTCGTCTTAGTTTTCCCTGTATTCAAGTATGGATAAGCTTCCTGTTATTTTGCAGTTTTATGAAGTCTGTGTTTTATAGAGAGCTACATTTTTCAAGCTGCTGACTAGAGTGATTATTCTTGCCTTCAGTGAGAAATTCTGCAGATAACAGAAATAATTGGAATGGAGCAGCTGCTAGCATTCCCATTTTTAAAAAAACAATTATGAATGGTTTCATTTTGTGTATTATTTGCTGCTCTTACATTCACTTTTCTTGCAGCCTCGAACTAAAGGCTTTCTGTTATAAGCCTATAGAGATTAAGAATATAATTAAGCAGCAGCAGAACTTGTAGTTGGCACAACCTCCAGTAAAGATGGCAGAAAAAAACACCATTGAGCGGGAAAGACAACTTGAACCAGCGATCATCTACAGAAAGGCAATGCAAACACAGGGGGAAAGGAAATCCAGGGAAAGATATTTGACACACAAGAAAGACTGTCCAACCTCTCAGGGGAAACTCAGCAACAGAAACAGGCAAATGAAGCTGGTATATAACTTAGGAAGATAAACTTGGGCTTTTTTATATACCTCTAGTAACTGCTATATTGATCATCTCTGGCTTTATGGCTATTCAGGAGGGTGAGTCTTGCAAAGCATTTGCTGTGTACCACGTATACTTTTCAATGGTAGCTTTGTTTACGTGATTCCCCTAGCCATGTCTTTTCCTTTCCTTTCCCTAATTCTCAAACCTTTCTCAGGTATAAGTATCTACTCTGTCCTCATGGCTATAATAGAACAAGAATCTCATTGTGTCAAGATTATCTTATCTCTCCAGCATCATGTGAACTTCTTAAGAACAGAGATCTTATTCCCCTTCCTATCTGCACTGCTAGTGTCTCATCCAATGTTCCCACCACATAGGAGAAGCTATCGCTGTACGAATGTTGAGTGGTATCTCAACCTTTGGATAAAAAGGGAGAAATGCATGACTCAGTGCCAGCTGACATCATCAAGTGCTGCTATCATTTCCTTACATAAGATGGAGAACATTTCCGTTTTATCAGGAGTGTCATCTGTGTTTATGGAAACCTGCATACTGCCTCTTTCAGAATTCATAAGTAGCTGTTCTCTCCTCATAATCCTACAAAGTCAAAGCAATAAAGCATCTTACATCACAGACTTGGCATTAGATCAGCTCCATGAGAGCACTTTCCATATAAAGATCAATGTAGAAAAATCCAGGGCAATTACTAATTAAATGGAGAGAAAAATGTTTTCCTGACTCAGAGCCAATAGATCAGGTTCATTGGCCAGATACTCAGCATCTCCCTCCAGCAAAGTGCCCTGGTTTTCAGGGAACGAAGGTTATTTAATTTTTAGAAAGACTTGCTGCTGCTGTTGCTGCTAAGTTGCTTCAGTCGTGTCTGACTCTGTGTGACCCCATAGATGGCAGCCCACCAGGCTCCCCCGTCCCTGGGATTCTCCAGGCAAGAACACTGGAGTATGTTGCCATTTCCTTCTCCAATGCATGAAAGTGAAAAGTGAAAGTGAAGTCGCTCAGTCATGTCCGACTCTTTGCTACCCCATGGACTGCAGCCTACCAGGCTCCTCTGTCCATGGGATTTTCTAGGCAAGAGTACTGGAGTAGGGTGTCATTGCCTTCTCCTCAGAAAGACTTGGGGCCCCCTAATTTGAGAGATGAACCTGGGGCAGGTGGATGTCCAGTTTTGGGTCTCTACAGGACTATTCTTGTAGCAGGCACTCAACAGATCCTTAAAAAATAAATATAAGATCTGGAGGATACAGATGTTTCTGGGGAAAAAAATCTGTCAGAGCTTGTGATCTGGGTAATTCCAAATCGAAGCTACCAGATACATTACAGTCTTCGGCCAAGTCACTAACAGCTGTCACTGTGCCAAATGCTGAACTGTAGAAATTTTGACACTCATTTATGTAATGATCCCCACTAACAATGCCCTGGTTTTCAAGAACGACTAAATAAACAACACTGGTGACTTTACCAAATTTGCATCCTACCCGATTTGTCAACGTGAAGAGAAACAAATCTGTAGAAATAAACCGAAGATTTTGTTTTTTCTACAATTTTTCTACCTTTATCACATCTTCAAAATGCTTTTTGTCCTATGTCCTATGCTATTTGGACCTGATTGCTCTCTTTTAAGTAGTGATGAGCAGTAGTTTAGATGGATTTTAGACATTTAGACTAATCTTTGGCCAAGTGATTGAACCCACAGCATCTCTGAGTTATGCTCATATAGCTGTGACATTAGGGGTAGTCTGCTTAGAATCACATCATCTTTTTTGTGATTATATTATCCAGGCATTAAAACAAACAAAAGTCTTTGGTGGATCGTGAAGTGCTGAGGAAACTAGCATTTGGATCATATTTTCTGAATTTTTCACTGAATAAAACAAGTTTTAGGCAGCAGCTGTTTCCTGTTTGCCTCATTGTTTTGGCTTCAGGGCTTCCCTGGTGGCGCAGTGGTAAAGAATCTGCCTATAATGCAGGAGATGCAGGCGACAAGAGTTTGATACCCGGGTCAGGGAGATCCCCTGGAGAAGGAAAATGGCAACCCACTCCAGTATTCTTGCCTGGAGAATATCATGGACAGAGGAACCTGGTAGGCTCCAGTCCATAGACCTGTATAGAGTTGGACATGACCGAAGCGACTGGGCATGCACACTGAGGACTATTTATGTCATAGATATCCTCACTCAAATTTCCATTCTTATGGCCAAGTCTATGATTAATTTAAATGAGTAAACTGTTTGAATTGGAATTGATGTTTTCCATCCTAAATACATGTATACCCACATCCACACATAAATTTTATAATCCTAAACTTTACATTAAAAATTATGCTTTCTTGAAGTAGCAGTTAATCCTTAAAATAAATACCAAATAATCATTTGTGTCAATTCTGGTAAATGTTTTCTGACTCAGATTTTTTTCAAGTGAATCTTTCTTTCCGCACTTTTACTGCCAAGCATGTTCTTGTTCTGGCCAAGGAGGGTAAAGAAACCTCTGTGAAAACTGTGGATATGTAAGTCACAATACATATACCCTCCAAAAGAAAGAAACTTATAAAAAAAAAATCCTTCAGTGTATAATGTATTGACTTTTCTCTAAAAAGAAGGAAAATCTCCAAGAATCTGTTTTTCAAACACCTCCCCCAGTTTGTACAGTAAACTCAGCACATACATGATATGCTGCTGCTGCTGCTGCTGCTGTTGCTGCTAAGTCGCTCCAGTCATGTCCGACTCTGTGTGATCCTATAGATGGCAGCCCACCAGGCTCCCCCGTCCCTGGGATTCTCCAGGCAAGAACACTGGAGTGGGTTGGCATTTCCTTCTCCAGTGCATGAAAATGAAAAGTGAAAGTGAAGTCGCTCAGTCACGTCTGACTCTTAGCGACCCCATGGACTGCAGCCCACCAGGCTCCTCTGTCCATGGGATTTTCCAGGCAAGAGTACTGGAGTGGGTTGCCGAGTCTAAAAGAGTATGCTGCCTAATTCCTCACCCTAAAGCAATCCTAAAACCCTTGTGAATTTTGATTTGTCTTTCTTTCTTATGTGGCTAAATTAAAAACAAAATAGGACTCTGCCCTGCACCACTTTTTTATAAAATATAATTCCTTTCCTTGTGACCTCAGTTCCTGTTTTCTTAATCTTTGCCAGCACACACACACACACACACACACACACACACACACACACACACAAGCATGATGGAAATGCAAGGGGACACAAGATAGAAAAAATAAGGAGCATCTGATTTCCTTCTTCAGAGACTGCACAACAGGATACATTAGGAAATTAATTTTAGTCGACTCATGTGACTGTAGCTTTGGGGAAGCTGAAGCCTGGGAATAAATCACTTTTCCCGAAAAGTAATGTGAGAAGATTCCACCCAGAGACAAAATGCCACTATTAGAATGGCAAAGAGCACAAGGGTGTCTGGACAGAACCTGTCCTGAATCCCTAATGTGCCTGAAAAGTCCAAGTGTTGTTCAGCAGCCGGAGTCAGTGGCTACCCTGTAAGAAGGATTAAAGCCTGCATTTGAAGCTTCGGAATTCACCTTGTAGATGTATCACTACTGAAAACCTTTTCTCTTTTCCATTCTGTAGTTTTAAAAATAGCTGACAAACAATAAGTATTATATCATAAATCAAAGCTACAAGCAGGGCATGAGTTAGAGTCAGACCATTGTGATAAGAATTTCCATAGCAAAAACCCAGTTCACCATTATTCAAAAAGATGAATATAATCATTAGCATGAGCACTTAAAAACAAAATTCTCCTGATTTTTTAAATTAGTGCTTCCACTCACAATTAGAGCAATTGTGGAATAAACATCATACTTCCAGACTCTATTCAGTAGGAAAAAGAGGTGGGAACTTTGCATCTCAGTAAACAAAAATTCCTGTCTGTTTAATCTAAACTCTGTCACTTATTGAGGGAAATTAGGAGAAGCGATTTTCTTCATGTCTTTCTACCCCAAAATATAAGAACACACACTGTGGGCAGAGTATCACACCAAGGTGAAATACTACCAATTTAGAGAATTAGGAAAAGCTTATTCTATTAAAAAAATTTTTTCATCTTTTTTGCCTATACCGTGTGGCATGTGGGATCTGATTTAAATGTAGACGTAGCAAAATCTGCATCATCTCCCAAATCTATTGAAAAACTGCCACATGTCAGTTTCAGGTGTAGTTCGTATCAAGAGCCATCAGAACTCTTGGGGCAGCTAGAGGGTTGGCACCGGTGATTTCAGCAACCCTTGGCCTCTGGAAGAAGATGGTTACAGAATTGAAGGTGGCAAGTCATGTAGGGTAAGAAAGAGAAGCCCTTTGTGGACTACATTTCTGTCTGTACACTACAGTCACCTCTGAAGAGGAATTAGTGGAGCCTTCCATTATTAGTCCTGAGATAGAAACACAATGCTACTCTAAACCAGAAGTCAGAAAATTCTGCAAAGGACCAGACAGTGAGTTTAGGCTTTGCAGCCCACGTGACTGATGTCACAGCTCTTCACCTCTGCCATCAGTGATACATAAAGCAGTGAAAGCACTGTGATCCAATATAATTTTGTTTAGACAAGCAGGTGGCATGCTAGATTTCGTCTGTGGATTTTGGTTTGCTGATGCCTGTTCTAGATTGTCTGGTCTGGAACATATTTCTCAGTGCTACTGAAGAAGATTCTGGATGCGTTTTTTCCATGTATCCTAAAGAACAGAAGAGTGGAGATTCTACAGAACAAATAATGGGGTCAATGAAAGCCTGGATGCATACAGAGATCAGAAATCAGAGACACAGAGAGCTACAGCACCTCACAGCCATTTCCAAGCTTTTGAACTGAGAATAAGAACAGTCTGTAATGATGAACAAGATCTTTAAAGCAAGAAGCTGCCATCTTAGACCACATGTAACAACACGTGATGTACAGTAGACTCTTTAAGCTGTATCATACCCATTCCCTTAACTTCACTGGTTTATCAACAGTTTAGATTCAGAAAGAGAGGCAAATCAAAATGCATTATCCATTATTTTTATTTCATTGTGTGTGAGTTGTAGTAAAATACAAGTCTTATTGGAATATTTCTTTTTTTGTTTGTTTGTTTAATGCTTATTCCATTTCACAGTACTGTATTGGTTCTGCCATACATTGACATGAATCAGCCACAGGTGTAGACTGTCTCCCCATGTTAAAGCCCCCTCCCACCTCCCTTCCCTGCCCATCCCCCCGGTTCTATTTGGCCATTCTTACGTTGTTATTTCTTTTAAAATTCTGAGTTAAATATTCCTGTCAGATAGTGCTAAATATACTCCTTCAGTAAGCCATATCCTTACCCACCTAATACAGAAAAGGCTTCCCTGGTGGTTCAGACAGTAAAGAGTCTGCCAGCAATGCAGGAGACCCAGGTTTCATCTCTGGGGTGGAAAGAGCCCCTGGAGAGGAGAAGGAAATGGCAACCCACTTGAGTACTCTTCCCTAGAAAATCCCATGGATGGAGGAGGCTGGTGGGCTACAATCCATGGGGTCGCAAAGAGTTGGACACGACTGAGGAACTAACACTTTAATACAGAAAAGATTTTGAAATCCAAAATTGAGAAGCATATTTTAAATTGTTCACTAATGTTTGTTTCCTTCTTATTTAGCTCATTATTCACAATCTGCCACTATAACTACCTTAATGAAAGCATCTTTACTTACCCATCTTTCTAGTGCATTTATTTTTAGAAAACCCTGTAAGTATTAAATCTAATTAATCTGCTTATTCTATAGCTACACATATTAAGTAATGAGACTTGGCTAGAGAAATTTTTGCATTTTGACTCTAATCCCTCCAAATTTAAGAGCAAAATTTCAAAAAAAACAATTAAAACTAAGACCTTCCACATGCCAAGAAAACTCACTTTTTTGCTTTCTAAAACAATTAATTTTTTACCTTTGCTGTTTGATAGATTAGGAAACCTATGAAACCAACATATGACGTCTATATACAAGATGAGACCAAAAGCTTAGGCAGTACCTAGAAGGAGATAGATTGTGGATGAACACATATTTGAGTAATGCTGAAGTATGCAAGCTGCCTTTTAAAAAAAAACCTCTGTATAAACTTTTCTCTTCTTCCAGGGAAATGTGTGAATTACTAGAGAAGCAGCTGTAGTTTTAAGGACTGTGCCCAGCAACTGGGCTTAATACAAGCATGAAAAATAAACCACATCATCTTATAATGGAAACGGTTTGATAGCTTTAATTTCATACATAAGCAATATATTTTCTAAAAATGACCATAATACTTGAGGAATATTTTTATGGGTATAGTTGTTCTTTTTATAAGATTGCATTTGCAGTTAAGCAGTCTCTTGTATCCTGCTTAGTCTCCCCATGTTAAAGCCCCCTCCCACCTCCCTTCCCTGCCCATCCCCCCGGTTCTATTTGGCCATTCTTACGTTGTTATTTCTTTTAAAATTCTGAGTTAAATATTCCTGTCAGATAGTGCTAAATATACTCCTTCAGTAAGCCATATCCTTACCCACCTAATACAGAAAAGGCTTCCCTGGTGGTTCAGACAGTAAAGAGTCTGCCAGCAATGCAGGAGACCCAGGTTTCATCTCTGGGGTGGAAAGAGCCCCTGGAGAGGAGAAGGAAATGGCAACCCACTTGAGTACTCTTCCCTAGAAAATCCCATGGATGGAGGAGGCTGGTGGGCTACAATCCATGGGGTCGCAAAGAGTTGGACACGACTGAGGAACTAACACTTTAATACAGAAAAGATTTTGAAATCCAAAATTGAGAAGCATATTTTAAATTGTTCACTAATGTTTGTTTCCTTCTTATTTAGCTCATTATTCACAATCCGCCACTATAACTACCTTAATGAAAGCATCTTTACTTACCCATCTTTCTAGTGCATTTATTTTTAGAAAACCCTGTAAGTATTAAATCTAATTAATCTGCTTATTCTATAGCTACACATATTAAGTAATGAGACTTGGCTAGAGAAATTTTTGCATTTTGACTCTAATCCCTCCAAATTTAAGAGCAAAATTTCAAAAAAAACAATTAAAACTAAGACCTTCCACATGCCAAGAAAACTCACTTTTTTGCTTTCTAAAACAATTAATTTTTTACCTTTGCTGTTTGATAGATTAGGAAACCTATGAAACCAACATATGACGTCTATATACAAGACGAGACCAAAAGCTTAGGCAGTACCTAGAAGGAGATAGATTGTGGATGAACACATATTTGAGTAATGCTGAAGTATGCAAGCTGCCTTTTAAAAAAAAACCTCTGTATAAACTTTTCTCTTCTTCCAGGGAAATGTGTGAATTACTAGAGAAGCAGCTGTAGTTTTAAGGCTGTGCCCAGCAACTGGGCTTAATACAAGCATGAAAAATAAACCACATCATCTTATAATGGAAACGGTTTGATAGCTTTAATTTCATACATAAGCAATATATTTTCTAAAAATGACCATAATACTTGAGGAATATTTTTATGGGTATAGTTGTTCTTTTTATAAGATTGCATTTGCAGTTAAGCAGTCTCTTGTATCCTGCTTTTCTTCTTGCTTCCTGCTCTTTCATTTTTCTAATGCAGTCCACCGGGTAGAGAAAAGCAGAGTTCTGAGTTTCTTCTTTACAGTTATGCTAAGATCCATCAAGGGCTTCCCAGATGGCTAATGGTAAAGAATCTGTCTGCCAAGCAGGAGACCCAGGTTTCATCCTTGGGTCAGGAAGATTCCCTAGAGTAGGGAATGGCAACCCACTTCAGTATTCTTGCCAGGAGAATCCCATGAACACAGGAGCCTAGCAGGCTACAGTCCATAGGGTTGCAAAGAGTTTAACATGACTGAAGTGACTTAGCATGCAAGATAATTGGAAGTTCACTCAGCATAGCCTCTTGTGATTGCAAGCAGTGGCTCTGGAGCTAGGCTGCTTGTGTTTGAATTCTGGCTTTGGCACTTTTTCTGTGACCTTAGTCAAGTTAGTTTTTCTTCTTTGGCCTCAGTTTTCTCTAATAATAGGGCTTCTTTCTTAACATGTTATCAAGATTAAATGACCCAATATTTGTAAATTTCTTAGGACAGTAAGAAGTATGTACCACTTCCTGTGTGTGTGCTAAGTCACTTCAGTCGTGTCCAACTCTTTGGGACCCCATGTACTCTAGCCTTCCAGGCGCCTCTGTTCATGGGATTCTCCAGGCAAGGATACTGCAGTGGGTTGCCATGGTCACCTCTGGGGGATCTTCCCAACCCAGGCATCAAACCTACCTCTCTTATGTCTCCTGCATTGGCAGGCATGTTATTTAACACTAGCTCCCCCTAGGAAGCCTATGTACCTCTTCAGTGTTTGTTAAATAAAGCACCTTTTTTTTTTTTTAGCAGTATAAAGTGCAGGCTACTGTGAATATTATACAGTATAATATAACCCCTTTACAAAAGGTAGACAAGAAGATAAGATTCAAAGTGTGTTAGTCCTTCAGTCATGTCTGACTCTTTGCAACCCCATGGACTGTAGCTTGCCAGGCTCTTCTGTCCATGGAGTTCTCCAAGCAAGAATACTGGAGTGGGTCACCATTTCCTTCTCCAGGGGAACTTCCTGACCCAGAGATCAAATCCAGGTCTTCTGTATACAGGCAGACTTTTTATCATCTGAGCCACCAAGGGAACCCAAGTTTCAGTCAAGGTTCTGCCCAAATTAGAATCAGTTATAAACAATAAACATTCCTTATCCTTGGATCCAGATTAGTACCTTGTAGATAGTAGACAATCAATGGATATTTGTTGCATGGGTGAGCGTGATCTCAAGGCTTGGATTTGGGCCAAGTATCTACCATTCAGTCTGAAACCAAAATGATGTATGATTATTCAGATAAAGTAATTGAAATGTTATTGCAGCTAGGAGCAAAGGCCTGTAGACAGATGTTAAGACTGGATGATGAGATTTTGTGCTCTGTTCTTGTGTCACAGGAAATTAACACAAACCCAGAAAGGCCCGGGAGTAGGAATAGATGAGAATTAAAGCTGGAAATGAGACAGAACAAAATGAAGACTAGTGTTTGATGAGTTGTAGTTAGCAACTAACACAAAATATTAGTAATACACTTTTGGCATTTATAGAGACTTGAAAGATCATTTAAGTGTGTTTTTCCTTGTTCTTCAGGTAATGTTTATATATTCAAGAAAGCAGACATGTTCTTTGTTTTGATTCTTTCCAAGTATGGGAAAAACTCTTTCGCAAACATGTTTTGTTTTCAGATCATTTGAATGAATAAGATATTGTTTCAAAATGCAAAACTCTAACTCTGCCCATATTTTCACATCATAGTAACTCAACAAAAGGATGTTAATTTTTCTATTTCTGTATCCTAGTATTATCTCAGTAGCCACATATGTTAAGTTTTTCAGTTTTTCCCACCTATCTATGGTAAGACTAAGTGCATTGTTCAAAATTTCAAGAAGTCAAATCGCACCTTATACAGTGAATAAGTTTGTAAACGTATCAGTGTTTAGCATTGAAATGGATTGTATCATAAGGAAATGGGATTTCCAGTCACTGAATGTATTCAGAATACAAAAGGTAAAATTTGAGGATGACTCAGAAATATGTATATATCAAATAAATAGTGTAATAAATGACAAATAAAACCATGTCTACCTCTGAGAGTCTGCGTCTGAAAGTTTGTTCAGCCAAATAATTATCAAGGATTTAGCAAAGAAACAGCCTCTTGACTCTCTGCTGATATCTTCTAGTGGGAAGGGAGGTTAAATACACAGCAAATATCTTCACTTGCTTTCATTATCAGTCCCTTGTTATCTGTAGCTGCCATGATTGTACTGGCCCCAAAAGACAGGATATAGAATGAGACTGAATTTCTGACAGTCTGAAAGTCATGAAATATTTATTTCTTCAGAGGAAAAGAGGAAGTGTAACGATTCTTTTACTCCCTTTCTTATAACTATAGCCATTTAAATTGTGATTTTAGCCTAAATAGGATCATTCCACAAAAGACACCAAACATTCCCATCTCTAGTTCATTTAGAATATTTCCCTGATGACCGTTTGTTTCCAGGATATTGTACCATTTTAAATAACAGCACTATTGTCTGAACTGTGTGTAATATTTTGAGCAAAGAGAATAGACTGAGATAAATCTTTCATTAAGATGTAAAAGTTGGGCTTATGATTATGTATAAGACAATTACTTCTGAAAGTTATTTTCATCAAAACCCATTCACTGGGTGAAAATAACTTTTTCTAAAAGCAAAATAAACAAAAAATACATATATGCTCATCATCTATACTCTGAAATTACAACACTCAATAGAAACATAGTAACATGATTAAAATGCAGTCATGAATATAGCTTTATCAGAATTTCTAATCAAAAAAATCTATTTGATTGCTTTTTAAAAAAATTTCATGGAATAAGACAGACACATGGCAGTGATTCTCCTGCAATGATTTTCACCCTCCATGAAAAATCACAGTGTGCATTTCCTGATGGGTAAAATGTTTTTTACTTTAGTATTTACTCCTCCTTCTATCTCCTACCTGAAATTCCTATACCAAATTTTTCATCTTTAGGATTACTACACATTAAAGAGGTCGTCATTATAAAGTTCATGTGTAGGTTTGGAGTTTGAAGCTTGTTGTAGTAACAATCATGGAGTGTAGAACAAGAAAAATCAAAGCAAAATAAGAAGGCTATATAACATACTGACTTTGCCATTTCTTGAATAACCAGAATATCATAATTCCTTTTTAAACAATAAACCTGATTCTGTGAGTTCTAGGAGAACCTGATTTTGATTCAGTTTATCATTCATGGTATGTTTAGAACAACATTGCTCTACTTGGGAAAACTGTTCCTCCCTGACTAATTAAGTGGCCCAGGTGGAGGTTGCCAGGCATAGTCTCACTCCTACTTCCATCTGACCACAACCAAGGGACCACACTATCTTACCGTAGAGATTGTATAGGGTGTGGTTAGATGATCCAGGTTCTGTTCATCCAAATTTATTGTAGGGCTTTATGAACTAGGAGTTATGTCTTCAAGATGAGATCTGAGATCAGAACTGGAGCCATGAATTATACTGAGCAGTGAAGGGCTTCAGTTAAGAGGCTCTTGAATGTAATCTAGATGAAAAGAAATAAACTCAAATTCTTATACGTGAGGTGACAAATGGGAGGCGACATCAGTGGGAAGGGCAGAGTAAAAACCTTCAAATATTCTCTGCTCAATCAAAACAATAAGAACACTAGCAAAAGAGTTTTTTAAATCAACTTTTTTAGAACTGTGGAAATTAGCCAAAATCTTGCAACAATCTGGGGCGTGTTTACTTGGGGAAAATGCCTGAATTTCAGGAACAGCAGAGAGCCTTGTGGCATTCTAGTCTGCCCTATTCCCAGTTCCCTTTCCCAAATTTGATGGTACCCTTAAAAACTAACAATCCCACTATCATGGTGATAACTAGCAATCTAGCAGCCCCTGAAAGGGCAGGATGGAGCTAGAGTGACTTCAAAGGCCTATTCCCAGATAACTTTCATGATTTGATTTATCTGGAAGTTCCCTGGAAAATCCCATCCCAAATATTGTCTATTTAATCAGAATCAGAGTTCATCTAGTGTGAAGAGTGTTTTTTCCTGGGTGCATTTGATGAAGATAATCAGCAGCATTTGTTCTAACATAGCAGAACAATTGGAACAAACAACAAGCTGATGGAAAAACTTAAAAGAAAAAGCTGGAGAATGAATGTGTATAGGAAGGCTTAGAAATATATGGGGAAACAGTGGGAACAGTGTCAGACTTTATTTTGGGGGGCTCCAAAATCACTGTGGATGGTGATTGAAGCCATGAAATTAAAAGACACTTACTCCTTGGAAGGAAAGTTATGACCAACCTAGACAGCATGTTAAAAAGCAGAGACATTGCTTTGCCAACAAAGGTCCATCTAGTCAAGGCTATGGTTTTTCCAGTGGTCATGTATGGATGTGAGAGTTGGACTGTGAAGAAAACTGAGCACCAAAGAATTGATGCTTTTAAACTGTGGTGTTGGAGAAGACTCTTGAGAGTCCCTTGGACTGCAAGGAGATCCAACCAGTCCATTCTAAAGGAAACTAGTCCTGGGGTGTTCATTGGAAGGACTGATGCTGAAGCTGAAACTCCAATCCTTTGGCCACCTCACACAAACAGTTGACTCATTGGAAAAGACCCTGATGATGGGAGAGAATAGGGGCAGGAGGAGGAGGGGACGACAGAGGATGAGATGGCTGGATGGCATCACTGACTCAATGGACATGAGTTTGGGTAAACTCTGGGAGCTGGTGATGGACAGGGATGCCTGGTGTGCTGTGATTCATGGGGCCACAAAGAGTCGGACATGACTAAGTGACTGAACTGAACTGAACCCTAGAAAATAACACTGTGTACATGTGCAGTCGTTCAGCTGTGTCTGACTCTGTGATTCCATGAGCTCTCACTCACCAGGTTCCTCTGTCCTTGGGATTTTTCAAGCAAGAATGCTGAAATAATTTGCCACCTCCTCATCCAGGGGATCTTCCTGACCCAGGAATCAAACCTATATCTCCTACACTGGCAGGTGGAGTCTTTACCACTGAATCACCTGGGAAGGGCTTGTAAAAGCTCCAACGTGTTCTTGGGAATTTGAAGTCTACGTGTATGCCTAAGTCTGTGTGCATGCCTAGAGAAGATAAAGAAGGCTCTGACTGACTTTGAGGTTCTATGTGAGCAGGAAATAAAGGTTAAGACAAAACTATAAACTGCCCGTCTGTATGTTGAGGTCATACCACCACATGCATACAGAGCCACTCAGCAAAATGGGAGATATACTGACTTGAGTCACTTAAGACAATCTCTCTCTAATCATTACCTGACCATTAAATTAACCATTCAAAAATGCTAGAGACTAAGTGCAACAAAGAATATCAATATAAAGAGTTAGTTTAGGAAAGTCACTGAACAAAGAATAACAACCACAACAAGCAGCCACAACAACAATCTCTGCAGATGGGAGGGAATCTAATTCTAGAGTTGCAGCATTGTACTATTTAAAATATCCAAATTGCAAAGAAAAATCATAAAATATGGGGAAAAACCAAGTATGGACTCTATAAAAGAAAAATAAATGACAAATAAATAGAAACTGTACCTAAGGAAACCAAGACACTGGCTCTACTGAGAGAAGATTTGAGTCATAATTTTAACCATGCTTAATGAACCAAAGAAAACTATGTCTAAAGAACTACAGGAAAATATAGGAAGACTGTCTCATCAAATAGAAAATATCAACAGAAATCTCAAAGATAGTTCCATTGAGATTATGTAGTTTGAGTGTCATGGTACATTTGGGTTGCTGTTTAAAACAATAGGGCTTCCTTCATAGCTCCATTGGTAAAGAATCTGCCTGCAATGCAGGAGACCCTGGTTTGAATCCTGCATTGGGAAGATCTGCTGGAGAAGGAGTAGGCTACCCACTCCAGTTTTCTCAGGCTTCTCTTGTGGCTCAGCTGGTAAATAATCTGCTTGCAGTGCAGGAGACCTGGGTTCGATCCCTGGGTTGGTAAGATCCCCTGGAGAAGGGAAAGTCTACCCACTCCAGTATTCTAACCTGGAGCATTCCATGGACTGTGTAGTCCAGGGGTCACAAAAACTCGGACACAACTGAGTGACTTTCACTTTCACTTTAAAACAGCAACAACAACATATATAGGGTAGCTTATAAACAACAATATTTATTTTGCACAGTAATGGAGGCTGAAAGTCTAAGAAGAAAGTGCCAGCTTGGTGAAGACCCTCTTCCAGTTGCAGACTTCTCGTTGTATCCTCACAAGGCAGAAGGGGCCTGGCAGATCTGTTGAGGTGCTTTTGTAAGAGTATTAATCCCATTCACTCTGATAGACAGAGTGCCTGATGAACTATGTATGGAGGTCATGACATTGTACAGGAGACAGGGAGCAAGACCATCCCCAAG
>SJYC01014296.1:0-16282 GCA_006408675.1 Madoqua kirkii
TGGACATGAGTTTGAGTAAACTCTGGAAGTTGGTAACGAACAGGGAGGCCTGGCATGCTGCAGTCCATGAAGTCACAAAGATGTGCACACGACTGAGCAACTGAGCTGAACTGAACTGAATCCCATTCATTGGGTCTCTACTGTCATGGCCTAGGCACTTCCCAAAGACTCCAACTGCTAATATGATCACATTTGACTTTAGGATTTAAGAATGAATTTTGAAGATATACAAATATTTAGCCATAGCACAGAGAAACAACATAATCAAAACTATACACTACAAAAAATATATTTAACACAATAGAATGTAGTGAAGGAAAAATATGGGATTAGAAAACATATATAAACTAATAGCAAAATGGCACATATAAACTCTATCTTATCTATCAGTAGTGACATGACATGTAAATATATTAAAATCTCTAATCAAAAGTCAAAAATCAGCAGAACAAAGTAAAAATATTGCTTAATTATATGCTATCTATGAGAGATGCATTATCAATTCAAATAAACAAATAGGTGGGCTTCCCAAGTGGCGATAGTGTTAAAGAATATGCCTGCAAATGCAGGAGACACGAGATGTAGGTTCATTCCCTGGGTCAGGAAGATCCCCTGGAGGAGGGCATGGCAACCTATTCCAGTATTCTTGCTTGGGAAATCCCATGGCAGAGGAGTCTGGCAGACTACAGTCCAAGGGGATTGCAAAAAGTCAGATACGACTGAGTGAATTATTCAAATAGGTACGAAAATGAAAGGACAGAAAAAGATATCATGTAGACAGTAACTAAACGATGGAGTGGCTATACTAACCTCAGACAAAACAAACTTCATGATAAATTGTTATTAGAAGCAAAGATTGGTGTTTTATGACAATAAAATAGTCTATTCATCAAGAAGACAGAACTATTATAAACACACCTGACAAGAGAGGCCCCAAAAGCGTGAAAACAAAAGCTGACTGAATTGAGCAGAGAAACAGACAGTTCAGCAATAGCAGTTGGAAACATCAATACAGCATACTTTCATAATTGATAGAACAACTAGACAGAGAGATAGCAAGAAAGAAGAGAGTTTAACAACACAATAAACCAATTAGGCCTACATAGCCATGTCCAGAACAGTCCATGCAACAACAACAGAATACCTGCTTTTCTCAAGTGCACATGGAACATTTACAAACCTCTATCTGATCTGGGACTAGTCTCATACTTGACTATTCATATAATGCAATAATAAAAATACAAATAAACCAATAAAGAATGTGCAAAGAGTAAGAACAGACATCTCTCCAGAGATGTATTATAGTCAGTAAGCACATGATAAAAAAGCTCTACATCATTAATTGCAAAGCAATGCAATCAAAACCACAATGAGATACCATTTCACACCCACTAGGAACCAAAATAAGAAAGATGGACAGAAACAGATGTTAGTGAGATATGAAGAAATTAGAACCCTCATGTATTGCCACTGGGAATATAAAATAGTGTAGTAGATTTGGAAAACAGGAGATTCCTTAACCTAAGCATGGAGTTGCTATGTGATCCAGCAATTTGACTTCTTGATATGCACTCAAAAGAAATGAAAACATGTCTACTCAAAAGCTGCTACAAAGATATTCATAGCAATATTATACTTTGGCCACCTGACACAGAGAACTGACTCATTGGAAAAGATCCTGATACTGGGAAAGACTGAGGGCAGGAGGAGAAATGAGTGACAGAGAATGAGATGGTTGGAAGGCATCACTGAATCAATGAATATGAGTTTGAGCAAACTCTGAGATATAGTGAAGGACAGGGAAGCCTGGCCTGCTGCAGTCCATGGAGTCGCAGAGTCAGACATAACTTAGTGATTGAGCAACAACAAAAAGAATAAAACTCAAATGTTAATCAAATAATGAATGGTTAAGCAAAAAGACATATGTTGTTTAGTTATAAAAATAAATAAAGTATTAATGCATGTGGCAACGTGGATGTAAACATCATCCTAAGTTGAAGATACCAGATACAAAAGAGCTCATGTTATATGATTCCATTTATATTAAAGTCCCGGAATAGACAAATCCATAGAGACAGAAGTACACTAGTGATTCCCAGGACCTGAAGAAATTAGGGCAATGGTGAATGACTGCTAAATTATAAACGATATCTTTTCAAGGGATCTAATGTTCTGAGATTATCAATGGTAATGGTGGACAACTTTCTGAGTATACTAAAAAGCTTTGAATTGTACATGTAAAAAGGGGTATTTTTTTTGTCCTGTGGATTGTATCTCAATTTAAAAAAGGGAAAACAATCTTATACATAAAAGGTCAATAATGAAAGAAGCTAATAGCACAGTCTAAGGCTCTCAACATTGTCAAGTACATACATTTGAACCTGGGGGAGAGTTAGCATCTCCAGAACCTCACAGATTGTCAAGCAAGTTTGGAAGAAGGTGACCTGCTTGTGAAAACAAGGCTCCAAGAGACTGGATAGGACTTGCAGTTAGAAATAGAGAAAGGGACATAGGGAGGGAATCTGAGACCAACACTGCGTTCACCCATTGCATTCTTTCTCACGGTTTAGTTATCAGAGCCAATTAAATTTCCTTTTTTTCCACTTAAGCCATTGGGTTGGATTTCTGTCACTTGCTAGTAAAACTTGGGAATAATAGCTGTGTTTAAAGAAAAACACTACTCAAAATGACTCAAACCATTATAACACTAAAAATAGGAGTATATTGCATGGTGATGAGTGAAAGTGAAGATACAAGAGGGTTGTATTTCAATACCATTGGCCAGAAAGTTGCTAATGGATAATTTAAGCTCAAATCTTTAATATGATGGTTCTGAAATGTGAATAAATTATCTTGATAAGATCAAAGCTCAATATGTTCAGGAAACATATGATTGTGAATTATCAAGCCTGATTGTTATAAGCAACCTGTGCTTGACTAATCTGTATGTTTTAATGCTGTGAGCAAGCTCTTATATTACTGCTATGGAATTATTTTCTGGGCCACAGAATAAAGTAGCTCAAACAGTGGATTTCTTTCCACATATAAATATGTCTTCTATTTCAGGTTTTTGAGAAATAAAAACTATTTCTCACTATACCTTTCTTTACTAAATTATTTTGCTTAGCAGAATTTTAAAAAATCTTCAGATCTTTTTGCTATTAGTAAAATCAATTAGTCTAGTGAAATGATGCTAGTAATTTTCATTATGTTTCCTCAGAGTGTACTTAAGGGGTCATTGTTACCAAATTCACTATTTTAGTACCTATTAAAATGTATCCAAGGAATGAAATTATAAATTATTTACTTATAGAATAATCCCTTTTATACTATTAAAGAATAAAATAATTGAATTTTATGTCCCAACCCTCCAGGAGGAATCCATAATATCTTAAATTAGCCTGATTAATTTTCTAGTAATAAATGGGTATCTGATAACTTCCTGTCCCCAAACAAATAACAAACGAAATACAAGAAATGACTGAATTATCTTAGTTGATAAAAGAAAATGCACAACACACACACAAATACTAACCTGATTCTAAATGATATCTAGAGTAAGCAACCACTGATAAGTGAACAGATTAATGCACAGATACACATAGACACATAAAACAGAAGCAGATCTGTAGATCAACTTTACCTCAATAAAAACATTTTTTTTAAAGCTGTTGATAAAATTTTAATGAATTATGGAAGTTCTATAAAAGAAGATGATCTTCCAAAATTATCTGGATTAACTGAAAACCAAAACCTAACTTCTTATAAAGATATATTATGTGAGTGTTTGAAAGACAAAGACATAAAGAGATAGAGACAAAGGAAGAGAAAAGATAGATAAAAGATAACAGTTATCCCTCCCTATCTGCAGCATCTGTTTTCTTGGATTTAACCAACCATTCTGGATGGAAAATATTTGGAAATAAAATTCCAGCAAGTTCTGAACAATGTGTGCTGGCAGCTATTTATATAGCATTAACATTGTATTTACAACTATTTACATAGTATTTCCATAATATTAGGTATTATAGATAAATCTAGAGATGACTTAACATATACAGGAGGACATGTGTAGGTTACATATAAACATTGCCATTTTATATAAAAGACTTGAGCATCCATGAATTTCGGCCCTGGGACCAATTCTCCACAGATACCGAGGGTGAGTGTATTTTAAGAAATACGGTTTTCACCCTGGAAGTTCCTAATAACAGTGTGACAATACTTGCTTGACTAACAGTACAAAAAAAATCCTTTACTTTTTGTAGGCAGAATATACTGCAATTTGGGGTAAATACACTTTTTTTAAAGCACATTTGAACAATTCTTCCTGAAGTAAAGTCACAGAGAAAATGCAACAATTTATAAAATATATGTGTAGGAATTGCTGTGTGCCATATAAAGTAATTTATTGATATAGCAGGAGTTTTGTTTTTATGTAATCTATGTCTATTGAACAACTCATACTAATTATTTAGCCTTTGGACATTTTTTTATAAAACTGATGGCCCAGTCTTCTGGTCAGTTAGATTCAGTCCTTAACACATAGAATATTTCTATATAGCTGGGTTTTTGTCAGGAAATAGGTTTAATTTTTATATTCTATATATTTTGGTTCCTCTGTGAGGCTGCTTATCCAGGATTTCCCCTAGTTAGGTTGCATTCTGTGTGGCAGATCCATGATAAATCTAATGCAGAATTAAAAAAAAAAAAAAAGAAGAACAGCTTCTGTAGCATAGAAAGAACTGCTTTACACGTTATTAAGAAGAGAGCTGAATGCTAAGATGGCCCCTGTCCCAACTTAATGGATGAAACACCTTTATTTGTTGGCTATTATCACTGGGCAGGATTCTCAATACCTATGGGCTGCCAACTCCTAAACCATGAGCATATCTCCCTAAGAAATGGAGGGTGGTCTTTCAGAGCCATTGCTAATCAATTATTTGTATCCTCATTTCATACAAACTTTGCACTACTTGTTTGCTATTTCAGTGATAAACTGAAATGACACACTACTGAAGCCATCCAGAATTAACATTCTTGCCAGTCTTCGAATCCAGTCCAGCAATTTGTGGTCTAACTCAGCTCATTTGTCATCCCACAAAGTAAGGAGGATTGATTAAAATCATTTTGCAATCCCACTGCATTTGTCACAGTTCAAATAAGTAATCACAGGCTATATTAAGGATAATCATATAAGTCAAAATATATACTTTAATGGAACAAATGATAAAAGACATATAGGGAAAGAAAAATGTACATCTAAGAAGTCTTCAGCATGCTAGATGCATCTACTAGTGAAAAACAATTCAGCAGCTTTAATGTCAACAAAATGATTTAATGAATGACAACAAAAAAGGTTAATATTCTCAATTTTGCCCCTGTGATTTAATAAGCATGAAAATAATCATAGGAAATATTTTTCAGCTCCCTGAGATAACCAACTACCTAATGCATAAGAGAGAGAGATGGCTAATGACACCTACTATGTGGATATTATACATAGGTATAGGAAGATCCTCTGGATCTCCCACTCCAGTATTCTTACCTGAGAAATACCATGGACAGAAGGAACCTGGTGTTCTACAGTCCATAGGGTCACAAGGAGTAGGACATAAACTAGCGACTAAACAATAGGCTATTTATACATCAGTTCAGTTCAGTTCAGTGGCTCAGTCGTGTCCGACTCTGTGACCCCATGAATTTACACATAGATATAGGATATTTATAGGGCTTCCCAGGTGGTGCTGGTGGTAAAGAACCAGCCTGCCAATGCAGGAGAGATGTGAGATGCAGGTTCGACCTTGGGTCGGGAAGTTCCCCTGGAGGAGGTCATAACAACTCACTCCTGGAGGATTCCATGGACAGAGGAGCCTGGTGAGCTAAAGTCCATGGGATAGCAAAGAGTTGGACACGCCTGAGTAAATTTCACTTCACATACGATATTTATACATAAGTGCCTAGAGTAAGTCACAAAACAACTCTTAAGTATCCCCCTGAAGCATTAATTTTAATCAAGTAGTTGGTAATAAGTTAAATATTTCCCACAAAACAAATCTTGGATATCCCCCTGAAGCATTAATTTTAATCAAGTAGTTGGTAATAAGTTAAATATTTTAACTCCTCTAATATGCTATATATATAATATTTTCTCATCAAATTCAGCATAGGTGTATGTGAAGTAGGAGATAAAATTTATTTGAATTTTGGAGATTAAAAAAAGAAATGCCAAGATTCAAAGAAATGCCAGATGTTAAGGGAGAAGTTTGCCTTACTTCACAATATCTACTCCCTGTGACATTAGCGATACAACAGCGAAATGTTTGAGAAGCATTGATACAGAATCTTAAAAGTAATATTATTAAAGAATAATTAGTAAATACCTCTGTTACTAATTAGAGACCAGAGAAGAATGCATCACATTTAATAAATAACACATAGTAGATTAGATTGGTGTCCCACCCAGATGTTCTTTACCTTACACCTCGCCCAGTTCTTATAATTATTAGTCGCTGCTAAGTCCTGTTTGACTCTTCAGACTGTATAGACTGTAACCCGCCAGGCTCCTCTGTACATGGGATTCTCCAGGCAAGAATACCGGATGCAGTTGCCATTTCCTTGCTAAGGGATCTTCTGGACTCAGGATCCAACCCATGTCTCTGGCATTGCAAGCAGATTTTTTAGCTGAGCAACCAGGGATGCTTTTATTGGCTGCTTGTAGCTCAGAGATGCTCCCTATTATGGTCGGCTGCTCTTCAGTTCAGTTCAGTCGCTCAGTCATGTCCGACTCTTTGTGACCCCATGAATCACAACACGCCAGGCCTCCCTGTTCATCACTATCTCCCGGAGTTCACTCAGACTCACATCCATTGAGTCCGTGACACCATCCAGCCATCTCATCCTCGGTCGTTCCCTTCTCCTCCTGCCCCTAATCCCTCCCAGCATCAGAGTCTTTTCCAATGAGTCAACTCTTCTCATGAGGTGGCCAAAGTACTGGAGCTTCAGCTTCAGCATCATTCCTTCCAAAGAAATCCCAGGGTTGATCTCCTTCAGAATGGACTGGTTGGATCTCCCTGCAGTCCAAGGGACTCTCAACAGTCTTCTCCAACACCACAGTTCAAAAGCATCAATTCTTCGGTGCTCAGCTTTCTTCACAGTCCAACTCTCGAATCCATACATGACCACTGGAAAAACCATAGCCTTGACTAGATGGACCTTAGTCGGCAAAGTAATGTCTCTACTTTTGAATATGCTGTCTAGGTCGGTCATAACTTTTCTTCTAAGGAGTAAGCGTCTTTTAATTTCATGGCTGCAGTCACCATCCACAGTGATTTTGGAGTCCCAAAAAATAAAGTCTGACACTGTTTCCACTGTTTCCCCATCTATTTCCCATGAAGTGATGGAACCAGCTGCCATGATCTTCATTTTCTGAATGTTGAGCTTTCAGCCAACTTTTTCACTCTCCTCTTTCACTTTCATCAAGAGGCTTTTTAGCTCCTCTTCATTTTCTGCCATAAAGGTGGTATCATCTGCATATCTGAGGTTATTGATATTTCTCTTGGCAATCTTGATTCCAGCTTGTGTTTCTTCCAGTCCAGCGTTTCTCTGTGATTGCTCTTAGCCAACCAAATCCATCTTATCTGTACTGTTACAATAGCTCCCAAGCAGTGGCTAAAGACTAAGGAAGGGCCAACTCTAAGGTGGGATTCCTGTTCCAGGACTATCTCTGAAGGGGTCATACTGGAGTGGGTAACCTATCCCTCCCTTCTCCAGTGGATTTCCCAGCCCAGGAATTGAACCTGGTTCTCCTGCATTGCAGGCGTATTCTTTACCAGCTGAGCTACCAGAGAAGCCTGAAGCTAGATTACAGCCAAGACCAAATCCATGCCATTTCCTTCTACCCTCAATCTCTGTCTCCTGAGAAGATTCTCTCAATGAATCACTTGCACAAGAATCCTATTCAAGCTGTGCTTCTGAAGAATCAATCACAGGCATCATGTTTCTGCTTGTCTCCACAGGCCTCTACTAATAATAGTGTGAGATGCCTAAACTTTCCATGAAAAGTGAAAGTGAAGTCATTCAGTTGTGTCTGACTCTTTGCGACCCCATGGACTGTAGTTTACAGGCTCCTCCCTCCATGAGGTATTCCAGGCAAGAGTACTGGAGTGGGTTGCCATTTTCTTCTCCAGAGGATCTTCCTGACCCAGGGATCAAACCCGAGTCTTCTGCATTCCAGGCAGACGCTTTAACCTCTGAGCCACCAGGGAAGTCTTTCCATAGCTTGTCCTAACTGTGCCCAGCCAGTGGCTTCTGGGCTTTTGCTTTTCTCCTTGGTTACACCTTTGTGAACCCTTGCCTCCAGGAAATTGCCTAGATTTTTATAGTTTCTTTATCATCCCATCTTTGACTTGGTTTTTCCATTCTCTTTGGATTGGGATTCATGGCTTTCCTGATGGCTCAAGTGGTAAAGATCTGCCTGCAGTACAGGAGACCTGGTTCTATCCCTGGGTTGGTAAGATCCCCTGGAGAACAGAATGGAAGTCCACTCCAGTATTCTTGCCTGGAGAATCCCATGGACAGGGGAGCCTGGCAGCCTACAGTCCTTGGGGTGGCAGAGAATCGGACTTGACTAAGGGACTAACACTCATTTTGCATTGGGACTGGGGGCAACTTTATCCTCATGAGTCTGGAAAGGAACTTCAAAGATAGCTTCGAGCAGAAGAGTGTATAATATATGGAAAATCAACCCACTTCAATCTTTTTTTAATTATTACTTCTTTTATCTTTACATCCAATTAAAATATGCACTTCTTTACTTTATACCCATTTCGTGGTTTTGGACTTGGTTGTTTGTGGATGTAAAGAATAGCTTCTTAAATACTTCATAAACAAGGACGGCTCACACAATGTAAGACGGTCAAAAATGACCCATTAGATCGTGTTTAGGTCATTTTGCCCAGAGCCAGTTCTTTAAAAGCCATTTCACCAGACAATGTTCCAAATGACCAGTTTACCTAAATACTTGTATCTTTAACTATTTAGTTTTAATTCAATGGAAGTTCTCATTTGGTTTTCAAAACAAGCCAAGGGGCTGAAACAAATAGAATATTTCTCATATTATTATAATAAGGCAAAATGCAAAACAGTCAAATGAAATTAAATGCTTAGAAGAAGCAAGTAAATTCTGCAAGTTGATCATTCCAAGGATTTTATTTTGCTTCTGGGAAGTTGTTGTCTGCTTGGCTTGCATCTATTAGGTATCTAGGCTACATATACTTAATTTTTTTCATCCCCCCCATATTTTAGAAGTGAATTCCATTCATTTATATTCATTTAAATGTCCTTAGTGTTGTGGGAGTTAATCTATCCTCAAATAGGTTCAATTTCCTGTAATTCGTCTCACTAATTAATATAAAAATCACTTCCAACTTAAATTGTAGTTCAGTTCAGTTCCATTCAGTCTCTCAATCCTGTCTGATTCTTTGCGACTCCATGGACTGCAGCATGCCAGACTTCCCAGTCCATCACCAACTCCTGGCACTTGCTTAAACTCATGTCCATTGAGTCAGTGATGCCATCCAACCATCTCATCTTCTCTCATCCCATTCTCCTCTTGCCTTCAATCTTTCCTAGCATCAGGGTCTATTCCAATGAGTCATCTCTTCACATTAGGTTGCCAAAGTATAGGAGCTTCAGTTTCAGCATCAATCCTTCGAAATAATATTCAGAATTGACTGGTTTGATCTCCTTGCAGTCCAAGGGACTCTCAAGTGTCTTCTCCAACACCACAGGTCAAAAACATCAGTTCTTCGGTGTTCAATTTATTTATTGTTCAACTCTCACATCCATTTGTGACTACTGGAAAAACCATAGCTTTGACTAGACAGACCTTTATCGGCAAAGTAATGTCTCTGCTTTTTAATATGCTGCCTAGGTTTGTCATAGCTTTACTTCAAAGGAGCAAGTGTCTTTCAATTTCATGGCTGTAGTCACCATCTGAAGTGATTTTGGAGCCCAAGAAAATATAAAGTATGTCACTATTTCCATTGTTTCCCCATCTATTTGCCATGAAGTGATGGGACTGAATGCCATGATCTTCGTTTTTTGAATGTTGAGTTTTAAGCCAAAATTTTCACTCTCCTACTCTTTTACTTTCATCAAGAGGCTCTTCAGTTCCTCTTAACTTTCTGCCATAAGGGTGGTGTCATCTGCATATCTGAGGCTATTGATATTTCTCCTGGCAATCTTGATTCCAGCTTGTGCTTCATCCAGCCTAGCATTTCACATGATGTACTCTGCATATAAGTTAAATAAGCAGGGTGACATACAGCCTTGACATACTCCTTTCGCAATTTGGAACCAGTCCATTGTTCCATGTCCAGTTTTAAGTCCTGCTTATTGACCTGCATACAGATTTCTCAGGAGGCACATAAGGTGATCTGGTATTCCCATCTCTTTCAGAATTTTCCATACTTTGTTGTGATCCACACAGTCAACAAAGATTCACACAGGGGGCTTCCCCTGTGGCTCAGTTGGTGAACAATCTGCCTGCAATGTGAGAGACCTGGGTTCAATCCCTGAGTTGAGAAGATTCCCTAGAGAAAGGAAAGGCTACACTCCAGTATTCTGGCCTGGAGAATTCCATGGACCATATAGTTCATGGCATCACAAAGAGCTGGACACAACTGAGTGATTTTCATTCACACAGTCAAAGACTTTGGTGTAGTCAGTGAAGCAGAAGTAGATATTTTTCTGGAACTCTCTTGCTTTTCCTATTATCCAAAGGATGCTAGCAATTTGATCTCTGGTTCCTCTGCCTTTTGTAAAACCAGCTTAAACATCTGAAATTTCACGGTTCACGTACTGTTGAAGCCTGGCTTGGAGAATTTTGAACATTACTTTGCTAGCATGTGAGATGGGTGAATTGTGTGATAGTTTGAGAATTCTTTGGCATTGCCATTCTTTAAGACTGGAATGAAAACCAATCTTTTCCAGTCCTGTGGCCACTGCTGAGTTTTCCAAATTTGCTGGCATATTGAGTACAGCACTTTCACAGCATCATCTTTTAGGATTTGAAATAGCTCAACTGGAATTCCATCACCTTCACTAACTTTGTTCACAGTGATGCTTCCTAGGCCCACTTGACATCAGACTCCAGGATGTATGGCTCTAGGTGAGTGGTCACACCATCGTGGTTATCTGGGTCATTAGGATCTTTTTTGTACAGTTCTTCTGTGTATTGTTGCCACCTCTTCTTAATATCTTCTGCTTCTGTTAGGTCCATACCATTTATAACCTTTATTATGCCAATCTTTGCATGAAATGTTCCCTTGGTGTATCTAATTGTCTTGAAGAGATATCTAGTCTTTCCCATTCTATTGTTTTCCTCTATTTCTTTGCACTGATTACTGTGGAAGGCTTTCTAATCTGTCCTTGCTCTTTTTTGTAACTCTGCATTCAGATGCTTATATCTTTCCTTTCCTCCTTTGTCTTTAGCTTGTCTTCTCAGCTATTTGTAAGACCTCCTCAGAACACCATTTTGCCTTGTGCATTTCTTTTTCTTGGGAATGGTCTTGATCACTGCTTCCTGTACAATGTCATGAACCTCTGTCCATAGTTCTTCAGGCACTCTGTCTGTCAGATCTAATCCATTGAATCTATTTGTTCCTTCCACTGTATAACGGATTTGATTTAGGTCATACTTGAATGGTCTAGTGGTTTTCCCAACTTTATTCAATTTAAATCTAAATTTTTCAATAAAATTAGTTCATGATCTGAGCCACAGTCAGCTCCCAGTCTTGTTTTTGTTTACTGCATAGAGCTTCTTCATTTTTGGCTGCAAAATAATATAATCAATCTGATTTCAGTATTGACCATCTGGCAATGTCCAAATGTAGTGCCATCTCTTGTGTTGTTGGAAGAGGGTGTTTGCTATGACCAGTGCGTTCTCTTGGCAAAATTCTGTTAGCCTTTGTCTTGCTTCATTTTGTACTCCAAGGCCAAACTTGCCTGTTACTCCAAGTATCTCTTGACTTACTATTTTTGCACTCCAGTCCTCTATGATCAAAGGGACATCTTTTTTTTTTTGGTGTTAGTTCTAAAAGGTCTTGTAGGTCATCATAAAGCCATTCAACTCAGCTTCTTTGGCATTAGTTGCTGAGGCATAGACTAGGACTGCTGTGATATTGAATAGTTTGTCATGGAAATGAACAGAGATCATTCTGTCATTTTTGAGATTTCACCCAAATACTGCATTTCAGACACTTTTGTTGACTATGAGGGTTACTCCATTTCTTCTAAGAGATTCTTGCCCACAGTGAAGTGAAGTGGCTCAGTCGTGTCCGACTCTTTTGTGACCTCATGGACTGTAGCCTACCGGACTCCTCCGCCCATGGAGTTTTCCAGGCAAGAATACTGGAGTGGGTTGTCATTTCCTTCTCCAGGGGAACTTCCCAACCCAGGGATTGAACCCGGGTCTCCCACATTGTAGGCAGACGCTTTACCATCTGAGCCACAAGGGAAGCCCACAGTAGTTGATATAATGGTCATCTGAATTAAATTCACCCATTCCAGTCCATTTTAGTTCACTGATTCCTAAAATATCACTGTTCACTCTTGCCGTCTCCGGTTTGACCACTTCCAATTTGCCTTGATTCATGGACCTAACATTCTAGGTTCCTATGCAATATTGCTCTTTACAGCATCGGACTTTACTTCAAACACCAGTCATATCCACAACTAGTCACTGTTTCCGCTTTGGCTCCATGTCCTCATTCTTTCTGGAGTTATTTCTCTAGTCTTCTCCAGTAACATATTGGGCATCTACCATCCTGGGGAGTTCATATTTCAGTGTCATATCTTTTTTTTTTCCTTTTCATACTGTTCATAAATTGTAGTAGTATATTCTATAAGTGTATTCTATAAGTAGTCTATAAATACATTCTCTACTTGAGAAGTCCAAGATAAAGATTTTTTTTCAGCTTTAAGATTTTCTTTCTTTCTTTCTTTCTTTTTTTTTTTTTGAGTTGTGAGTGGCACTCAACCATTGATGGTGGAAATTAAAAGTACTATCCACAGTCTTGAAAGCAGCTTGGAAGCATGTATCAAAGATTTTTAAAATGACCTCTCTCTTTGAAACACTAAATCAATTTTTAAAGAAATAATCAGATATATTAGAAATATTCTGGTTGGTCCATCTCCTGTGCCTTTCTTTCTGTGTGTCTCCTTTACTCTCACTGTGCTACCACACTTACCACACTTCTGACACCAAATGTGTGGAGGTTTTTCCCACACCGAGAAGTTCTCTGACACCAGCTGGGTATCTTACAACTTAACTCAGTTCTATTTCCATCTACCTGGAGACAGTGTCAGATCCCATAAGTTAAAGGATCAGTCCTATAAGACTCTTGCCATCTTTTGTTTGATGCTGATCTTAAGTAGTAAGCTTATGGGGTAACCACAGCTTTCATTTACCTGACTACAAATCAGAGGTCCCAATCACTTTCTCTTTCTTTGGATTTGATTAATTCGCTAGAGCACCTCATAGAATTCAGGGAAACACTTATGTTTACCAGTTTCTCAAAGGATTTGGTAAAGTATACCGATGAACAGCCAGATGAAAATGTGCATAGAGCACACAGGGTGAGGACTGGGAAGGTCCCAAATACCGGAGCTTCTGTCCTTGTGGAGTTGGAGTGTGTCACCCTCCTGGTATGTAGATGTGTTTACCAGCTTGACAGCACTTTAAACCTCATACTATTGGGAATTTTATAGAAGCTCAATCACATGCTGGTAAGCTGGTAAGTCACTTCAGTCGCGTCCAACTCTGTGCGACCCCATAGACAGGAGCCCACCAGGCTCCCCCGTCCCTGGGATTCTCCAGGCAAGAACACTGAAGTGGGTTGCCATTTCCTTCTCCAATGCAGGAAAGTGAAAAGTGAAAGTGAAGTCGCTTAGTCGTGTCCGACCCTCTGCAACTCCATGGACTGCAGCCCACCAGGCTCCTCTACCCATGGGATTTTCCAGGCAAGAGTACTGGAGTGGGGTGCCATTGCCTTCTCCAGCACATAGGCATGATAAATCATTAGCTCCACTTTTAGCCCTCCTCCCTGGTGGCTCAGAGGTTAAAGCGTCTGCCTCCAATGAGGGAGACCTGGGTTCAATCCCTGGGTCGGGAAGATCCCCTGGAGAAGGAAATGGCAATCCACTCCAGTATTCTTGCCTGGAGAATCCCATGGACACAGAAGCCTAGTAGGTTATAGTCCACGGGGTTGCAAAGAGTCGGACACGACTGAGTGACTTCACCTTCACCTTCCCTTCTCAAGAGGATGGATGGACAATGCTAAAAACTCTAAGCTTCTAATCGTGGCTTGGGAAACCCCAATTGCTCAGCAGGTAAAGAATCTGCTTGCAGTGCAGGAGACGTAGGAGATATGGGTTCAGTCCCTGTGTCAGGAAGATGCCCTGGAGGAGGGTGTGGAAACCCACACCAGTATTCTTGTCTGGAGAATCCCAAGGGCAGAGGATCCTGGAGAGCGACAGTCCATGAGGTCACAAAGAGTCAGACATGATAGACCGGCTAAGTATGCACACGAGCAATCACGGCTTGGTATTTCTGGTCACCAGTTTCCATCCAATAGCTCACCAGGAGTCACTTCATTAAAATAAAAGACACCCTTGTTATCCATGAAATTAAAAGATTTCAGGATCCCTGTGTCAGGAATTGTGGTCAAAGACCAAATATTAAAAGCACAGTTATCACCTAGGGAATTAGAAGGGCTTTTGAAGCACTGTGCTAGAAACCAGGAGCAGAGAACAATATACATTTTCTTTAATCTCACATCAGACATGAAGGCGAAATTAATTTCTGAGATATTAATTACAGCATTTTTTATTGAAAATTTAAATGAAGAAGATAGAACTATGATTAGTTTTGGAAACGGATTGACACAGAATCCAAAAATTTTTGTTAAGAATTCTACCTTTCTTTGCCTCTTGATTCTGTTCTTGATTTTTTATATGGTGGCCCCTAGGACAGTATTTGTGTGTCTACCATTTATTAACCCAAAATGTTAATGTGTCCCCTCTTGAACAATTTTGTGTCCAGAAAGCAAAGATCTCTTGATTAATTTATAAGCTTATAACAGTTTATAACAATATGTTTATAGTTTATAACAATAAGCTCTACCTCTGGCCCTTAGAATAGAAGCAACCCCACCCAGCTGTGAGTTGAAAGTAAAGGAAAACTAGTAAAAGTAAAAGGAAATTTATCATAAGAAGAAAAATGTTTTCTAGGTGACAGAAACTAAAGACACCCCTCAATGAGGATTCGAAAATGTGATAAATTGCTGTGTATGTATTAAAAGTCATGTTGTTAAAGCATATTCAGTTATATAAGAAAATGCTTAAGATAAAATGTCACATTAAAAAAGTAGAGGAATAGTAAGTGTGAACATCTGAGGCAGAATCAATTTTGACCTGTGAAAAATGAAGAATTATAAAAGCTCAAGCATAATAAAGAAGAGGGAAAAAATCTTTGTAAACAAGACTGGAGAAATAAGCAGAGTCCAGATCATGAAGCATCTTATTGACCGTAGCATTGATTTTAGACTTTTTCCCAAGTTCAAAGAAAGACATCATACAATATTTTAGCAAGAAGTTTTCATGACACAAATATCTTTAAAGAACAATGTGACTAAGATACAGAAAATGGATTATAGAAGGGAAAGTGTAGAAGCAGGAACTAACAAGATTTCCCTGGGAAAATCAACATTCCTGTATCTGTTTAGTTCTGTATTTAATCCACATCCAGTGATCTCATCACCCATTTATTACCTATGTTCTGCCATTTGGCACACACCAATTCCAGGAGGGCAGGGATACTCACACTTTAGCCCTCTTTTTGGATCTAAGCTATACCAGGCAACACTAGCTTGTAAAATCTTTATGTGTGTGAGCTTTAAGACAACGTTCAAGATTTCAAAGACTTTATAACAGTTCTTTAAGTTGCATTAAAATGTTAAATACAATATATTTATCTTTTTTCTATTATCAAATATTAAATAACAAAATTATTCCATCTTACTAAGCAGAAAGAAGGTCTCTTTGGACCTTAAACTATATTCTGTAATTTTTGAGAAATTATTGAACCCAGAGGGTATTTATGAGAATACCATCATGATTAGTTGAAAAATAGTAGCATTCAAGTAAAATTGACTTGAATTATACTGTTATCCCTGGTATTTTCTGAGATTTGTGAGATTTTTACAGACAACGTAAAATT
>SJYC01014297.1:0-33521 GCA_006408675.1 Madoqua kirkii
TACATGTAAATTTGGAATAAAAATTTTTGAATTTATTCTAACCAAAAGGCCTCAGCACTTAATATTTAGCAAAATCCTTTGTTGTAGATAGTAGTATTCCTATTTGAAAAACAAAAATATAGAAGATGAGAAAACTTCTCCAAGTTATCTAGTGAGTTGGTGAATTTAACCTTGCTCTGATATTGACAAATCATAATTTATATTTTTTATATTCTTGCTGTGATTTCAAATATTTTCAGTTTTACTTGTTCTTTACTAATCTATTCACTGATATCCCAAGAAGAGCATGAACTTGAGAGTAGGAATTGTTTCTTGGATGCACAGTAGACCCTTAGTAAATAGTTTTAAATAAATAATCACTTAAAAGAATTTATTTTTCCATAGTAGTAGATAGAAACAGTGAAGCCTTATTAGTTATAGAACGTCTTCACTGACTTGGAATAATATAATTTGCTAGTACTATTTCCTGGAAAGACAAATTTTGAGTATATTAAAAACACACATGTATATACAACATATGGCATTTAGTTTTTAGAAACATGACTCTTATGGAACTACTTTAAGGAAACCTCCTTGGGGCTGATCTCAAGTACATAGTCTTCAAAAAAAAGCTGAGACTATGAGGATGAAGTACATATAGGCAAATTGGCATCATTTGTCTTTGGATAGAATTTCAGCCAAAGGAGACTCAAGACTGTGTTGACATGGCCAAGTATCATTTAATGCCACTTCTGGGCATTTCAAAAATTTCACAGAAAATACAGTTCTCAGGTTTCTTATTTAATAATATGAGCAGTTGCCAGTGATGGGAAAATGCCAAACCTATTTCAATTTTGAGGTTACCAGATCTAATTTACTCAAAATCAAATCTTATCTCCTAAAAACAGTTGCTACTGAAGACTTATGGAAGAGTATTACTTACAAACACATCTATGCCTACAGAAATAATGTTAAAAACTTACTTCAATTTCTGTATTGTTTCATTTTTGCAATCAAATTTAGTTTAAATGGGTTTTGATTCTTAGCAAAAATATGATATGTATTATAGAAAAAGGAATGGTGGATTTTCCCATGAGACCCTAGAAAACTCAGGTTTTAACTTAAAAAGCACACATAATTAATTTAATCCATTCAATATATACTGAAAAGTAGTTTATTTAATGAACTACTTTTGAATGAAATACTAAAGTTGAATGAAGTTATTTAAGTTGATTCCCTAGTAAAGTGTTGTAGTTCTAATGTGGTCAACATATGCCCTTTAAATACTCACCTCCTACTTTGAGAACTCAACTAAAGATGATATTATAGAACTATGTTATCATAGTTTCTCACCAATCTAATGGTGAATTTGATTAGATTTGGGTTTGATCTGTTATAGTAAGGTTGAATAGCTGGTGGTGTATATGGATGTGATATTTCTCTCATAAAATAACAATGAATCTCATTTATTCTTCAAACTGCTCCAAACCAGGAAAAAAACCTCATTGGCAGTTTCCAAAGAGCCTCTGAAAGTGTTGTAGTTCTAATGTGGTCAACATATGCCCTTTAAATACTCACCTCCTACTTTGAGAACTCAACTAAAGATGATATTATAGAACTATGTTATCATAGTTTCTCACCAATCTAATGGTGAATTTGATTAGATTTGGGTTTGATCTGTTATAGTAAGGTTGAATAGCTGGTGGTGTATATGGATGTGATATTTCTCTCATAAAATAACAATGAATCTCATTTATTCTTCAAACTGCTCCAAACCAGGAAAAAAACCTCATTGGCAGTTTCCAAAGAGCCTCTGAGGAAGCAATGTGATGACATCCATCTCCACCTAGCATTCAAATTATTTTATTATTTTCCATTTTTGTTTTATTTCCCCTTTCTTCTCTCTTTTCTTCTGGATTTCAAAGGTCTTATATTTTGTTTTGTTTTCACATTTTAGCTGTGCTGCATGGCATGTGAGATCTTAGTTCCCTGACCAGAGATCTAACCTATGACCCCTGCAGTGGAAGTAAGGAGTCTTAACCATTGGACCACCTCCCGCGAGGTCTTTTGATCATTTGTTTTCTTTGTTTACCTTTTCTCCTCCTCTCTATGTTATGACTTCTGGAGAATCTTGGGTAACATAATTTAGTGCTTTCCATAAAGTACTATGCACAGCACGGACTGACCAAAACCATAGAGTCATTCAACAAGCAAAGTCTATAGTTGTCATGCTTGGTTTCTTCAATGTTTCCACAAGCTGCCAATCATTGTGGGGGTCCCACAATTCTCATGTTTTCTGTCTTATGTCATTCCTCAGAGTTTCTCAAAACTAATGCTACTTAACAGAGCTTACAGACTAAATTTCAGAACAGACCTCTTCAGAGCTGACTGACAGGAGCGAAAGTTAACAAGGAGAAAACAACAGACAATAAAGCTAATGGCGCTGCTCTTGTTTTCACTCTTCCTGGTGCACACACGCTCCCTTTGCCTTCTGTGCAGAGGGGACTGCAAAGTTTCCCTAGCCTCATCCAAAAATGGCATCTGGTTCCATCACTTCATGGCAAATAGATGGGGAAACAATGGAAACAGTGACAGACTTTATTTTCTTGGGTTTCCAAAGGCACTTCAGATGGTGACTGCAGCTGTGAAATTGGAAGACGCTTGCTCCTTGAAAGAAAAACTGACAAACCTAGACAGCATATTAAAAAGCAGAGACATCCCTTTGCCGACAAAGGTCTGTCTAGTCAAAGCTATGGTTTTTCCAGTAGTCATGTATGGATGTGAGAGTTCGACTGTGAAGAAAGCTGAGCACCAAAGAATTGATGCTTTTGAACTGTGGTGTTGGAGAAGACTCTTGAGAGTGACTTGGACTATAAGGAGGTCAAATCAGTCCATCCTAAAGGAAACCAGTCCTGAATGTTCATTGGAAGGATGATGCCGAAGCTGAAACTCCTATACTTTGGTCACCTGATGTGATGTACTGACTCATTTGAAAAGACCCTGATGCTCCAGGACTTGGTGATGAACAGGGAAGCCTGGCATGCTGCAGTCCATGGGGTCACAAAGAGTTGGACGTGACTGAGTGACTGAACTGAACTGAACTGATGTGAAGAGCTGATTCATTAGAAAAGATCCTGATTCTAGGAAGGATTAAAGGCAGGAAGATAAGGGGACAACAGATGATGAGATGGTTGGATGGCATCATGACTCAATGGACATGAGTTTGAGTAAGCTCTGGGAGTTGGTGATGGACTAGGAAGCCAGGCATACTGCAACTGAGCAACTGAAATGAAATGAACTGAACTGTCAAGAGGAGTCCACTGCTCTAAGCACCCATCTTAGAGATGGTCTTTCCCTCTATTATTTTCCTCTATTTCTTTGCGTTGGTCACTGAGGAAGGCTTTCTTATCTCTCCTTGCTATTGTTCAGGAACTCTGCATTCAGATGGGCATATCTTTCCTTTTCTCCTTTGCCTTAGCTTCTCTTATTTTCTCAGCTATTTTTAAGGAGGAGAACCTCTATTATTTTCCTCTATTTCTTTGCGTTGGTCACTGAGGAAGGCTTTCTTATCTCTCCTTGCTATTGTTCAGGAACTCTGCATTCAGATGGGCATATCTTTCCTTTTCTCCTTTGCCTTAGCTTCTCTTATTTTCTCAGCTATTTTTAAGGAGGAGAGTTCTGACAAACACATGGTCCACTGGAGAAGGGAATGGTGAAACACTTCAATATTCTTGCCTTGAGAACCCCATGAACAGTATGAAAAGGCAAAAAGATAGGACACTGAAAGATGAACTCTCCAGGTCGGTAGATGTCAAATATGCTACTGGAGATCAGTGGAGAAATAACTCCAGAAAAAATGAAGAGACAGAACCAAAGCAAAAACAACACCCAGTTGTGGATTTGACTGGTGATGGAAGTAAAGTCCAATGCTGTAAAGAGCAATATTGGAATGTTAGGAACCTGGAATGTTAGGCCCATGAATCAAGGCACATTGGAAGTGGTCAACCAGGAGATGGCAAGAGTGAACATTGACATTTTAAGAATCAGTGAGCTAAAATGGACTGGAATGGGTTAATTTAATTCAGATGACCATTATATCTACTACTGTGGGCAAGAATCCCTTAAAAGAAATGGAGTAGCCATCATAGTAAACAAAAGAGTCCAAAATACAGTATTTGGATGCAGTCTCAAAAGCGACAGGATGACCTCTGCAAACCATTCAATATCACAATAATCCAAGTCTATGCCTCAACCAGTAATGCTGAAGAAGCTGAAGTTGAATGGTTCTATGAATGCCTACAGACCTTCTAGAACTAACACCAGAGAAAGATGTCCTTTTCATTGTAGGGGACTGGAATGCAAAAGTAGGAAATCATGAGATACTTGGAGTAACAGGTAAATTACTCCTTTTGACAAAAAGAGTTTTGCCAAGAGAATGCACTGGTCATAGCAAACACTCTCTTCCAACAATATGAGAAGACTCTACACATGGACATCACCAGATGGTCAATACCGAAATCAGATTGATTATATTCTTTGCAACCAAAGATGGAGAGGCTCTATACACTCAGCAAAAACAAGACTGGGAGTTGACTGTGGCTCAGATCATGAACTCCTTATTGCCAAATTTAGACTTAAAAGTAGGAAAAACCACTAGACCAGTCAGGTATTACCTAAATAAAATCTCTTATGATTTACAGTGGAAGTGACAAATAGGTTCACTGGATTAGATCTGATAGACAGAGTGCATGAAGAACTATGGATGAAGGTTCATGACATTGTACAAGAGGCAGTGATCAAGACCATCCCCAAGAAACAGAAATGCATGAAGGCAAGATTGTTGTCTGAGGAGGCCTTACAAATAGCTGAGAAAAAACTCATATCAGCTTTTAAAATTAAACCATTTGTCTTCCCAGAGTCTCAGTTTCCTCAACCACAAAAGGAAGATAATAGTTCTGAAGATTAAAAGAAATAATGTTTATTAAAGGCTCCGAGAAAACACACATAGAAACTGTTGTTATTTAGTGAATGTTTAAATGACCTCACACACACAGAGCACAGTGTTAGCCTTACTAGCAAAGAGAATAATAGAAATGAATCAAACCGCTCCTCTATACAAATACTGTACTCACTCTAGTGGAAGAGATGGTGTATAAGATTTCTCAGTATACTATAGTGTTGTATACATGGACACATGATAGAAATACCCCTTACAAAGGTTTCACAAGCTGCTATGGGAACTGAGACTTGGAGAGAGTGCTATTTCTTGGGCTCCTGGGAAGTTTCATAAAGGAACTAATTTTCTACCTGAGCCCTAGAAGGGAAGGAGGTATGGAGTAGAACATTTATTGACATAATAACAATTACAACCAGCACTCCAGTAACATCAAGACTATGAGAGTCAGCTAGAGGACTGGCTTGAGACAGCCAACATGCTGTCTTTATTATTTTCAGAATAAAGAGCCAAGGCTAGTATATGGGGGAAAGACAACTGAAGAAAGAAGTATCCACTCATAGTAAATATACACATGGCATTGTTAAAGGATTGAGCCATTTTGATAGAGTTGGTAGAAATTAGGTTGTCAAACTAAAAGAATATTTTTACAGTAATTATCTGCCATATTTAGTCACACATTAAGTCATACAGTAGAATAATTAAATAAAAATGTTGAATAGGTGTATGTGTGGTTTTATACTCATGTGTTTATAATAAATCTATTTCCAGGCCCTGCTCTGTGTCCACAGACATACCTTAAGCTACTATGTTCTAACTGTCAACGGAATAAATTTGCTTAAAATTGCTTTAATAACTTAGGCTGATTTTCCAACTCAGTGTGTATGTAGTAATTTCCTTTTCCTTCATGCTAAACTTTTCTCCAAGCTGTTTTCTAAGAAGCAACCTTTTTTTCTCCTGATTCTCAGAAAGTCCTGTGCTGGCTTACACATCCCTCCTAACAGTCCTTGAGTTCAGACAATTTGAATTCCTCATGTGGAGGAAACATTTATAAGTGAAAACCAATCTGCCCCTAAACAAACCAGGCAGCACAGGCAAGGAGGAAGCAGTGGGGAGGCCGGGTGACAGAAAAGTTGTGTTCTAGGATGCTGTTCTTGGCCTGTTGATTCCAGAATGAGACTGTGTACGCTGATGCTTACTATTGTCTTAGGTCAGTGTGTCCAACATGTATCTGTGCATAAGACATCAACAGACAAATGCATGGGTCATGCTCAGTTGTTCAGTCGTGTCTGACTTTGCAACCCCATGATCAGTAGCCTGCCAGGCTCCTCTGTCCATGATTTCCCAAGCAAGAATACTGGAGTGGCTTGCTGTTTCCTTCTCCAGGGAAACTTCTCGACCCAGGAATTGAACTCAAGTCTACTGCAGGCAGATTCTTTACCATTGAGCCACCAGGGAATCCTCATGCATGCATTCAGCAAGCTAAATTTGACACCCAAAAGACTATCCTGAACCACTTAACACCTTTACTTTGAGGAGAAAGGAAATGCTGCAAACTAAACTTACACCATTGTCCCTGCTGAGGTGGGCGTGCATACGTGGAATAAACATCTGAGGTGAGGTGAGGTGAAGTCGCTCAGGATACAAATACTGTACTCACTCTAGTGGAAGAGATGGTGTATGAGATTTCTCAGTATACTATAGTGTTGTATACATGGACACATGATAGAAATACCCCTTACAAAGGTTTCACAAGCTGCTATGGGAACTGAGACTTGGAGAGAGTGCTATTTCTTGGGCTCCTGGGAAGTTTCATAAAGGAACTAATTTTCTACCTGAGCCCTAGAAGGGAAGGAGGTATGGAGTAGAACATTTATTGACATAATAACAATTACAACCAGCACTCCAGTAACATCAAGACTATGAGAGTCAGCTAGAGGACTGGCTTGAGACAGCCAACATGCTGTCTTTATTATTTTCAGAATAAAGAGCCAAGGCTAGTATATGGGGGAAAGACAACTGAAGAAAGAAGTATCCACTCATAGTAAATATACACATGGCATTGTTAAAGGATTGAGCCATTTTGATAGAGTTGGTAGAAATTAGGTTGTCAAACTAAAAGAATATTTTTACAGTAATTATCTGCCATATTTAGTCACACCATTAAGTCATACAGTAGAATAATTAAATAAAAATGTTGAATAGGTGTATGTGTGGTTTTATACTCATGTGTTTATAATAAATCTATTTCCAGGCCCTGCTCTGTGTCCACAGACATACCTTAAGCTACTATGTTCTAACTGTCAACGGAATAAATTTGCTTAAAATTGCTTTAATAACTTAGGCTGATTTTCCAACTCAGTGTGTATGCAGTAATTTCCTTTTCCTTCATGCTAAACTTTTCTCCAAGCTGTTTTCTAAGAAGCAACCTTTTTTTCTCCTGATTCTCAGAAAGTCCTGTGCTGGCTTACACATCCCTCCTAACAGTCCTTGAGTTCAGACAATTTGAATTCCTCATGTGGAGGAAACATTTATAAGTGAAAACCAATCTGCCCCTAAACAAACCAGGCAGCACAGGCAAGGAGGAAGCAGTGGGGAGGCCGGGTGACAGAAAAGTTGTGTTCTAGGATGCTGTTCTTGGCCTGTTGATTCCAGAATGAGACTGTGTACGCTGATGCTTACTATTGTCTTAGGTCAGTGTGTCCAACATGTATCTGTGCATAAGACATCAACAGACAAATGCATGGGTCATGCTCAGTTGTTCAGTCGTGTCTGACTTTGCAACCCCATGATCAGTAGCCTGCCAGGCTCCTCTGTCCATGATTTCCCAAGCAAGAATACTGGAGTGGCTTGCTGTTTCCTTCTCCAGGGAAACTTCTCGACCCAGGAATTGAACTCAAGTCTACTGCAGGCAGATTCTTTACCATTGAGCCACCAGGGAATCCTCATGCATGCATTCAGCAAGCTAAATTTGACACCCAAAAGACTATCCTGAACCACTTAACACCTTTACTTTGAGGAGAAAGGAAATGCTGCAAACTAAACTTACACCATTGTCCCTGCTGAGGTGGGCGTGCATACGTGGAATAAACATCTGAGGTGAGGTGAGGTGAAGTCGCTCAGGCGTGTCCGACTCTTTGCAACCCCATGGACTGTAACCTACTAGGCTTCTCTGTCCATGGGATTCTCCAGGCAAAAATACTGGAGTGGATTGCCATTTCCTTCTCCAGGGGATCTTCCCGACCCAGGGATCAAACCCAGGTCTCCCGCATTGGAGGCAGACGCTTTAACTTCTGAGCCACCAGGGAAGCAGCAAACCTTTCTTCTTCCCTTTGTGATATTGGTCAAATAATATAAAATGTTTACATCTCAGTGTTCTTATGTCATTATGGGGATGATATTTACACCAGCCTAATAGGGCTGTTGTGAATACAAAATGTATGCAAACCACTTAGCACAGCTCCTGATAAAATATAAGTCAGCTGGCATCATAAAGATTAATTACTCAATTGAAGTTTTCTTTTAATGACAGTGCATGATGGCAGGACCTAAATGCTGGGAAGATAGGATAACGGATATAATTTGGAGGAAGTTATTTGATGAATGATATTATGGGGGAGATATCCCCTCATGCTACTATTGAAGTGGAGAGTATATATCAGTAATTTACCTACAAGTCAATGTTTTTTATCTTTAATTTTGCTTTTCTCCTACAGAAATCATTTATATTTTTATTGCTATAAATAAATCTATTTGGAAAGCCTTTTTAAAGTAAATTCCAGGGAAATAAGAGCATCTTTATGTGTGAGCATTAGAGATGAAGCCAATAACTTTCTTTTTGAATAACAGTCTTCCAATTTCTTTTTTTTTTTAATTTTTATATTGGCACATAGTTAACTAACAATGTCATTAGTTTCAGATGTACAGCAAAGCAATTCTGTTACACATATCCATGTAGCTATTCTTTTTCAAATTTTTTGCCCATTTAGGTTATTACAGAATATTGAACAGCATTCCCTGTGTTATACAGTAGGTCCTTGTTGCTTTTCTATTTTAAATGTAGCAGTGTGTACTTTGTACTTGTTAATACCAACCTTCCAGTCTATCCCTAACAAGTTCATTTGTATCATTTTTCTTAGATTCTGCATATACATAATATCATACGATATTTGTCTTTCTCTATTGACTTACATCATCTTCAGTCCCATCTACATTGCTGCAAATGGTATTATTTCATTTTTTAATGGCTGAGTAATATTCCTTTGTGTATATGTACCGTATCTTCTTTATCTGTCAATGGACATTTAGGTTGCTTCCATGTCCTCCTGGCTATTGTAAATGACACTGCAATTAGCACTGGGGTGCATGAATCAGTCCCAACCATATTTTTCCCCAGATATATGCTCAGCAGTGGGATTGCTGGATCATATTGTAGTTCTATTTTCAGTTTCTTAAGTAACCTCCATATTGTTCTCCACAGTGGCTGTGCCAGTTTACATTCCCACCAGTAGTGTAGGGGGGTTCTCTTTTCTTCATATCCTCTCCAGCATTCATTGTTCAGAGATTTTTGATGCTGCAATTCTCATTGTACATAGATTTCAATAACTAACAATAATTGCAATATTTCAACAATTTTTCTTATTGTTCTGAGTTAAAATTACAGTGTCTTCAAAAAGTTATAACTTATTAAAGGATTTAGACTTCCCAACGTATTTCCTCCAAAAAAAGAAACGCTCAGAATGAAAATGCAATCATCATAACATCTGAGATTCCTTTTGAAAATTAGGACAGACCATATGTTGAAAGTACATTCACCAGGTACATCTCACTCACTGTTGCTTAGCAGACAGCTCAGGAAAAAATAGTGGCAAGAGGCCTGGCTGGCTGAAGCATGGAGAGAAATCATACACAGAGGAAGTAGTCTATTTCCTTTGTTCTTTATGTGTTCTATAAATATTTCATGTATTTATTGAAGCTGTGTTATTGCTGGAAGTCAGCCTTCTCCCTTGTTGAAATCTTCCCCCATCCTTGAAGGCTAGAAATGTTTGAAATATAGGGAGTCTGCATTCCATGTGCATGTTTTCTTAATAGACAACATATGAAAATTAAGAGATGAAAATTTCTTAAAAGGAAGAGAAGGGGAAATATTTAGGACACCAAGAAAAATCTCACAGTACCCTGGAGCTGACCTTGGAGTGATGGCATTTATCAAAATTCTATGAGTTGAAAGTACATGCAAGTTTCAGTAGAAACGAAAGTCAGCGTTTTCTTCTCGCATCTCTGTCTTCCTTGGCTCATGTGGAAGGGAAGTCTTGGTGTGAGGGGCTGTATTAGAAAGCTGCCTGTGGATGGTTCATAACCAGTTGTACTTATTTCACTGCTAAAAGGGCAAAGTTCCTGTTTTTATAGTATGCATCTTTGAGGGCGAGGGACCACTATTGGAAACGTCAACAAAATCATTCCATTCACTAACATAGAAACCCAAAAGCTGGAATAATGGAGAGAATCAATAAATCAGAAGTCAACATGGAGTCCTTTTCCTTTGGAGATCCTGATGATCCTGTTGTTTCAGTCTTGTCTGGGATGGAAAATGAATAGAAACAAGTGGGAGCATTCCATCTGGTCTTTGATGAACACAGGTTCAGCTTATCTCTTTTACTCATGAACATCATCACTATGGGACTAAGCACTGTTTCATTTAATCTCAATGTTTCCTAAAACAAAGCACTAATAAGTTGAAAAGCATTACCTCAACCAGGGAAGAATAGTGCAATGCAAAAGTAGATACTAAAATCAATTCACACAAATTAAAAAGTTCCAAAATCTATGACAGACCATGAAATGGTTGGATGGCATCATTGACTCAATGGACATGAGTCTGAGTGAACTCTAAGAGTTAGTGAAGGACAGGGAAGCCTGGTGAGGTTGCAAAAAGTCAGACATGACTTAGCAACTGAACAACAACAACAAAAAAATCAGTGACAAATTCCATGCTGTGTTGTGTCTTCTGAAGAAAGTATCTATGCTACTCAATATGTGCCAGACAACGTGGTAAGTGATGGATGAACATTATCTTGTTTTTATTTAACAATTTTGAGTCTCAGCTTTACTGAGAAGGAAACTGAGACTTAGGTTGAGTTCTTGTCTGAGTTCCGGAGCTACTACATCAGAAAGCTAAATTCCAACCTTTGCTTGTTAGATTCACCACCTGAGCACCCAACCACTACATCGTCTAATTAGAAGTTATGGGGCTGTAGTTGTTTAAGAACGAGGCTGGTTTAACCATTATTACTGAAGTTCTTCTAAAGACATCTGTCCTCACTGATTGACACAACTATATGCTGCATTCACAGAAGTTCAAAGGTATTTAATACTAGTGTTATCATATAATCCCCAGTCTTCCAAACTGGGACACTTTTGTGAAGTGAAGAATGTGCTAATAATACTTGGCTGAGAAAACAGATATAAACCAGGATTGATCAAGTAAACTTGGAATGTTTGTTTAGTCTACTCAAAGACAGTCTTAACCAATCATCTTATGATGAATGAATTTTCTAACATGGGGCTTCCCTGGTGGCTCAGATGGTAAAGAATCTGCCTGAGATGCAAGAGACTGGGGTTCAATCCCTGCGTTGGGAAGATCCCCTGGAGAAGGAAATGCTACCCACTCCAGTATTCTTGCCTGAAGAATTCCATAGTCAGAGGAGCCTGATAGGCTATAGTCTATGGGTTGCACAGAGTCAGACACAACTGGGTGATTAACATTTTCACTTTTCTCCTAATAATGAGAGCTACAGTGTAGTGCTTGCTGCTAAGATCAAAATCTGATTATATACATTTTCTCCATCATCTGCACCAATTTTTCAAGTGGGTTTATTACCTCCATTTAAAAAATGAGAGAACAAGGATTCGGAGGAGACAGAAGACCTGCAAAAGGGCATTTAATTGTTAACAGGGAAAACTGGGATTTAGGACCAGGTCCACAACATTAACCCTTACTGCTTTCCTTTGGTTTTCTCTTGTTTCCTACACCCATAGGAAAATTTTAGTTATGGAAATTTCATCCCTTCTCAAGGGGGAGCTTTGGTAGATTATCCTTTTAATAAAACATTGTGTCAAAATGGCAGAATAAGTAAATGTGACTGTCTTCCTTCCCTCTCCAAATTCTTAAAAGTGACAGAATTTAGTTTTTAAAAAAGAATAGGCCAATATTATCCCAAGCAAACTGCAAATAGTGCCACCAGCAGACTAAACATTTTGAGCAATTTTGAAAATAACATAGGGTAAATGGGATCCAATTGTCATAAGATCTACAGCACAAAGCATTTTGCGGGAAGAGCTGCTGTGGAGACGGGAGTGGATCTAGGGCACAATGTGCTCAGAGACAAAGGGTGCAGACAGAGGGTTCTTTTTGGCAATTGTCAGGATGAATCACTGGGGCTCTGATCCAGAAAAGTTAATAGGCTGGCACCTGCGATTTTGCAGATTAATCGGCAGCAGAGATACCCTTCCAAGTTATGGTGGTGAGGATGTGGACACCTGGGAGCAAGGACAGTGTAGGATTGATGTGTAGCTGCTATAGACCAGCTAGACCAGTTGTTTAAATATTTTAAGACTTCTCTTCCAGTTAATTAATCAAGGCTATTCTCAGTCCCCTGAATTTCTCTACTGCCCAGCCTCCCAAACATTTCTTCCGAGATTCATCTTTCCCTTCATGACTCAGCACCCAAGGGGTAAGTCTCCAAGGGACTGAAAAGACCCCAGTCTGGTGCTCTGGTCAATGTCTATTCTGACTGCTTAGTAGCTACGCTGTGTAAGGGAGCATAAATAGTCATAGACATCTCAGATGACTGCTTACTCCTTTCTCAGTACCCACTCCTTGGTGGCTGGAAGTGGCTCTATAAGTTGCTTGAAGTCAATAAAATATGTATGGAAGTGATACATATCACTCCAGGATGAAAACATTTAGAAAATGCATACTTCACCTTCCATTGTGAAACCTGAAACTTTATGTAGAGATGTTAGACTCACAACTTGATGGAGTGCCTGTCAGTCTGGGTCTCAAGGGACTGTGTAAATATTTGTCATTTGATGTCATTGAGATCTAGGGATTGACTACTAAAACACCAGACCAGAGCCTGATTTAAACCTAATAACAGTTAAACATCTGTATGAAGTGAAGAATGTGCTAATAATACTTGGCTGAGAAAACAGATATAAACCAGGATTGATCAAGTAAACTTGGAATGTTTGTTTAGTCTACTCAAAGACAGTCTTAACCAATCATCTTATGATGAATGAATTTTCTAACATGGGGCTTCCCTGGTGGCTCAGATGGTAAAGAATCTGCCTGAGATGCAAGAGACTGGGGTTCAATCCCTGCGTTGGGAAGATCCCCTGGAGAAGGAAATGCTACCCACTCCAGTATTCTTGCCTGAAGAATTCCATAGTCAGAGGAGCCTGATAGGCTATAGTCTATGGGTTGCACAGAGTCAGACACAACTGGGTGATTAACATTTTCACTTTTCATCCTAATAATGAGAGCTACAGTGTAGTGCTTGCTGCTAAGATCAAAATCTGATTATATACATTTTCTCCATCATCTGCACCAATTTTTCAAGTGGGTTTATTACCTCCATTTAAAAAATGAGAGAACAAGGATTCGGAGGAGACAGAAGACCTGCAAAAGGCCATTTAATTGTTAACAGGGAAAACTGGGATTTAGGACCAGGTCCACAACATTAACCCTTACTGCTTTCCTTTGGTTTTCTCTTGTTTCCTACACCCATAGGAAAATTTTAGTTATGGAAATTTCATCCCTTCTCAAGGGGGAGCTTTGGTAGATTATCCTTTTAATAAAACATTGTGTCAAAATGGCAGAATAAGTAAATGTGACTGTCTTCCTTCCCTCTCCAAATTCTTAAAAGTGACAGAATTTAGTTTTTAAAAAAGAATAGGCCAATATTATCCCAAGCAAACTGCAAATAGTGCCACCAGCAGACTAAACATTTTGAGCAATTTTGAAAATAACATAGGGTAAATGGGATCCAATTGTCATAAGATCTACAGCACAAAGCATTTTGCGGGAAGAGCTGCTGTGGAGACGGGAGTGGATCTAGGGCACAATGTGCTCAGAGACAAAGGGTGCAGACAGAGGGTTCTTTTTGGCAATTGTCAGGATGAATCACTGGGGCTCTGATCCAGAAAAGTTAATAGGCTGGCACCTGCGATTTTGCAGATTAATCGGCAGCAGAGATACCCTTCCAAGTTATGGTGGTGAGGATGTGGACACCTGGGAGCAAGGACAGTGTAGGATTGATGTGTAGCTGCTATAGACCAGCTAGACCAGTTGTTTAAATATTTTAAGACTTCTCTTCCAGTTAATTAATCAAGGCTATTCTCAGTCCCCTGAATTTCTCTACTGCCCAGCCTCCCAAACATTTCTTCCGAGATTCATCTTTCCCTTCATGACTCAGCACCCAAGGGGTAAGTCTCCAAGGGACTGAAAAGACCCCAGTCTGGTGCTCTGGTCAATGTCTATTCTGACTGCTATGCTGTGTAAGGGAGCATAAATAGTCATAGACATCTCAGATGATTGCTTACTCCTTTCTCAGTACCCACTCCTTGGTGGCTGGAAGTGGCTCTATAAGTTGCCTGAAGTCAATAAAATATGTATGGAAGTGACACATATCACTCCAGGATGAAAACATTTAGAAAATGCATACTTCACCTTCCATTGTGAAACCTGAAACTTTATGTAGAGATGTTAGACTCACAACTTGACGGAGTGCCTGTCAGTCTGGGTCTCAAGGGACTGTGTAAATATTTGTCATTTGATGTCATTGAGATCTAGGGATTGACTACTAAAACACCAGACCAGAGCCTGATTTAAACCTAATAACAGTTAAACATCTGTAGCATCCAGTAGGAAGGGGATTGCTACTTACCGAGAAGCCAAGCTCAGTGCCATCAACAGCCTACTCTGCCTTTGCAGCCACCAGTAATCAAGGGTTCTCTAGTGTAAAGATAGCCAAAGAATGAACAGTGACAACAAGAGATGCAAAAGATAAGGCAGGTTTCATAGACTGTGACCCTGGAGGAAGAAAATGCAGTCCACTCCAGTATTCTTCCTGGGATAATTCCATGGACAGAGGAGCCTCGCAGGCTTCAGTCCATGGGATTGTGAAGAGCTGGACACAAAAGAAGTGACTGAGCACACAGACTGTGAAGATAGATTTGAAAATTCCAACAGCCACTTGAGAGACATCCAAAGGGTTGGATAAAGGATATGAAGCAACAGAAATAATTCTCAGGGCTTAGATGAAATTCAAATCTTTGATATAAAATGACCCTCTAAGGGCTACACAATACAAATACAGACAGACTCACTTATAGATTCTTAAATTGCAAGACAATGATAAAGAGAAAATTCTGAACGCTGTTGAGGAGCCTGAGAAAAACTACAGGCTCAGTAAACAAGAATAAACTGATGTTGTCATAGTTTTATTGGTAGCTCTGAAATCTAAAAGTCAATGATTTAAATTTCAAAATTTTGATAAAATATTTTGATCCTAGAGATCAGTTCCTACTGGTGAGTGCTATAGATCCAATGAATTCAGCAGCGACTTGAATAAATTTTCACTTAACAAGATGTATCATTGTAATGTAACAATTTCTAATACTGTTGATATCCCAAACTCCTTCTGTCTAAAGAGCACCGTCCTTTGGATGTGATTTTTTCACTGTAATAAGTATCTCACAATAGTAAGATGGCTAATTGTTATGGTTTCACATCTGGCAGTCCAGAAAAGAAGAGCAAAGTAACAAAGGGAAAAAAGCCTATCCTACACAGGAAACTACTCAATATGCTGCCTGTACAGAAAAGGAAACGGTCCTAGATGTGCCCAGAAGAATTTTACCTACAGCTCTGTGGACAGAGGGCTTCCCAGGTGGCTCAGTGGTAAAGAATCTGCCTGCCAAAGTAGGATTCAAAAGGAATCGATCCCTGGGTCACGTTTGATCCCTGGGCTGGGAAAATCCCTTGGAGGAGGGTACAGGAACCCACTCCAGTATTCTTGCCTGGGATAATCCCCTGGACAGAGGAACCCCAGGCTACAGTCCACAGGACTTCGAGAAGTCTGAAATGAGAGACTGAGCGCATACTTGCACACTGTGGCAAGATCTGTAATCTATCTCTAGTTTCATAAAATACTGGAAGTTGACTTCTTTTAAGAAGACACATTCTACAGTAACCACAGGTGGGCTTACAACAGTAAGGAGAAATGAGGTGGATTTTGGGCAGGAACTGAGCAGAGTATGCTTGTGATTTTTCTTAGTGTGACTCAGTAGTTTCAAGCTTCCTCTCCTTGAAGGCACACATTATCAACAAATGTGAAGATGATGACCTGCTTATTTGGAAATAAAGTTACACGACAGTCTCACAAAATATATTTTAAAAAATTCCTTTTGAATCATAGAGCAAAATATAAAATTATGAAAGTATTATAATTTTAGTGTTAGGTAGTTAGAATGGGAAAAAGGACTCCAAAATGGTGGTTGCCAAAAAACAAAGGAAAAAGCCCGAGAAAATGGAACAAAAGAAAATTCGTGGACCAAAGTGAGAAATTCAGGTGAAACAAGCACCCTCTTTTTGGCTTGCCCAATTTGCATGGGGCAGGCTCAGCGGGAAAGAGACAAAATGTATAAAAAGAGGAAATCAAAATAGATTGAGGCCTCCCCTTTGGGGTTGGCCTGCCCTCATGCCTTGAGGGTGTACAATCCTTTGTTTGCCGAATAAAACTCTGAGCTGTAACTGAGCTATAACACTGATCATTTCAAATCTTTGCTAAAGTGAGAAAGAGCCAAGGAAATTACACATTCCCCCTACATTAAACATTAAGGATTTTAGTTAAAAAAAAAAAAAAGAAACAAAAAACAGAAAGCTTAAGTTAAAAGATTAACATCATTAAATTTACAAATACAAAACCTCTCTACAGCAAAAGAAACTAGAAAGAAAATGTAACTTGAAATGTTGAAGAAGGGTTCTCATAATTTTTCTTGTACCTATTATGTTTGAGTATTTTATTAAAGAGGATATATTCTTGTATTTATGTAATTATTTGACATACAAAACAACAACAAACACACAAGCATTTTATTTTACTTAGGTATGAACCAACATCTTTTTTCCACAATCTTATCTATTTCAGTTATGCAGTCTAACCAGGTCAAAACAAATCTAATGTCTCCTCTAAAGTGATGACTAGCTTTCAAATATTAGATGAACACAATCGCAATGTCATTCCTGAGTTTTTCCCTTGTCCAAACGAAATCTTTTTAATCTCCTCAGTCATGGCTAAGTTGAATGGTATTGGATTGCTTTTTCTCCAGTCAGTATAGGAATTTTACCTTTTAAACCACAGAGGTTCAAACTCACATATCAAGTGTGGGTTTTTTTCAGGGGTAGAATAAGTCAGGAGTATCACTCCTCTAATTATAGGTATAACGTTTCCAGTAATGAGGGCTAATCGTGCATTTACTTTTCAAAGCAAATCCACAGTGTAGTTAGTACATATAGACTTTACTGGTTTTGCCTTAAAGTTCATTTTCTTGGTACTGGGTCACTAGCTATTTCTTTTCCTTGTGTTCTTCTTTATGGAGAGTGTGCTTTTGTGTCTTTCTCCCGCTACTCTATGGAGAGACACTGTTGCCTTCTATCTATTTTTGAAGAAACTTAAAGGCCAAGTTCCTTAGAGTTAGGGTTGGGCTGGCCGTACCCTCTGGAGACTGTGCTTTGATGTTTCGACTGCTCTTCTGAAGTCCATATGTGCACCTGGGTCACTTGTGATGCCTCCATGGGCATCATGTTAGATTCTAGACCCCTGACTTTTGTCCGCTGCTTCATCTTATTATGTGACAGATCTCCATTGTATCCAAAATTGGCTAAGCTATGATTTGCATATTATGTACTTATGGAATTGGACTTTTGCTTTAAATATGAGCTTTTATTTCTCCCTGTTTTCAATTTTTGTGTTGAATACTTACAATAGGTAGAGTTTCTTCTTCATTTGTCTGCACTGTATCAGGCCTGTTCTTGATAAGAATCGTCAAAGTACGTCCAAGTTATTGGCATAAGCAATGAGCAAAGGCAAGGCCTAGGACAGAACCCAGTAGCGCCCCGTCAGATTTCTCCAGGTAGGGATGTGTCAGTTCAAGCATTTATGTTTACTTACAAGATTTGTAAGAACAGTTGCATATTGGATTTACATTTTTGTGTTTCTTTTCCCTGTTATAGGAGAGCAACTCAAAAAGCTTAAACTTCTGGATTATGTTCTTACTTCTTTCAATCCCAAGATACTAATGTGTGTTAGGGTTTATTAGGCAAGATGGTTTGAGAGAGTACACAGCTCCAGATTGAATAGTAACATCAAGACCTAAATTTACCTATTTTATAATCATATTTTGCTTCTTTAAATTCTTAACTATTGATTAAAAATGAATATAAATTTTCAATGGAATTTTCCCAATTGTTTGAAGAAAAAAACCAAAACTGATTGGAGCTTTGCACTTAACCTGAATAAGAGAAATTCTGTGAACTGGCAAAAAAAACTAATCAGCATATTAGTTTTCTTTTTTTAAAACTAACCAGTTATTTTAACATTGCATAGATATGGCTAGATTTACTTTATATGTTCATTTGTAATACTTAATATGATTAATTTGTTACATGATTTATTTTGTTTAATCCTCACAAATACTTACAGTGAAGCAAATAACTCAGTGAGGTAGTGTCATTTTTCTGAAGTTACACAACTTGTAATGGAAAGAGTAGGACTTGAGGCAAGCTGACATGAGAACAGGCACAGTTATTTACTAGACTGTTGGGCCTTTATATACATTATTTCTGTCCATCTTTAGAACAGTTAAAGTGGGATTTTTTAAATTGGTTTTGCTTTTCCAGTATTTAAGAGACTTAAAGAGACTGTTGGAAGAGTTCCTCACCCAGGGTCCTTTTGAAAATGAGACAGCATTCTTGGCCTAGAGGAGCTTAACAAGCAGAGCTGCCTGTTTAGCCTTCCCTACAGCCTCCTTCCCTATTCACATCCAACATCACCAGAGCCTGACCCAGGATGAGGAGCTCTGTCCCTGTTACTTGGGGTGGTCGTAGTAACAGTGGCCACCGATAACACCGACAGGGGCAGAGTGGAAGTTGTATGTAAGTTACAATAATACAACGTTGGATTATGTCGTGCCTCACTCTTTTTTGACCCCACAGACTCGCCAGGCTCCTCTGTCCATTGGATTTCCTCAAGCAAGAGTACTGGAGTGGGTTGCCATTTCCTTCTCCAGGGGATCTTCCTGATCCAGGGATTGAACCTACATCTCCTATACTGGTAGGTGGATTCTTTACCACTGAGCCACCAAGGAAGCTCTAAAGGCTCAGTTGAGAGTATGAGTTAAGAGCACAGGCCCAGATCTGACATTTCTTAACTGTGTGAGACCTTGGGTAAGTAACTTCATTCCTATGTGCTTCAATTACTCCTCTGTGACAGGGAATAATAAGAATGTGGGAAGTCAACGAATGTAACACTAAAGGCTCTGAGGCAGGTGGAAGGCACTCCATAACTATTCACTCTATTACTAGACTAATTTTCTCATTAATCAGGCAAAGTCCATTTCTTACAACTAAGAATTATGACAATTATTAATATTTGTGGTTTTGATGAGGATAAAGGCTCAGAAGAGTTAAAGGTTATGCATTGTTTAAAATATGAATGCAAGAATTCTAGAATAAAATTTAGCTCCATCTGAATTCAAAACTTAGTTCAGTACTTTGCCTTTTCCTCCTTAATAAAGTATGGTTTAAAATATCCTTATGTCAAACAAATAGAAATGTCCTTATTCAAATGCATCTGGCTGGAAAAGAGAAAAGGTTTTGACTAGAATATTTTTCTTTCTCTATTGTAATTACATTTAGGAGACCTTCTACCAGCTTGAAATTCCAATCCTCAATTAAACCACAAGAAAAATGTGTCTGTGTATATAAGATATAGCATGAACTCAATAACTTAATAATTCTGTTTATTAAAACTGTCTTGAAGTTAATCCTATTATAGCTATCTAGTGCCCTGGGAGCAGGCAAGATTACTAAAACAGAACGTGTGTAGTTTTACTTTAACAATTTTTTCCCTTCCATCTCATTTTCTTGGCTTCAAAATTCAGTAAGCTGCAAATCTCCACTTTCTTTCTGATGCTAAATGTAGCAAGGTTAGCAGAAACTCTTGGTATAAGGGCTTATCTTTCTCCTTTACACTGACCAGGCAGAATTTCATCTCCCTCGCTGTGGCTGCAAAATAAAAATGTGTGTTCCAAACAAAACAGTCAACCATTTTACTGTTTGAGCTGTTTCTTTTGCTGTAGTAGAACATTCTTTGTACCTTCATCAAGGAAATCATCAGAAAAACGGCAATCATTTTCAACCTGAGGTTTTTCCTTTGTACACACCCAGCCTCAAGTGAATGCATTTATCTGTATAAAATGATGCTATAATGTGGTTCGTGTCTCCACAGCTAAATGTGATGATTTGTTGGGAAACCCAGGGAGTAACTTTAGATAGTACACATTATAACTGCATCGTTTACATACTTGTAAGCAGAACTAATCAATCATCAAACATTATATATCAAATTGTTTAAAAAATTATTTCTTTTAGAAATTGAAACTCATTCTATTCTTAGTTCATGTTTTAATTTTAACAGAATACCAAAGTATAGCATTTCCATTTCTATCTAATTGTGTGTATATTTGAGTATGTTTTGAATGAGTATACACGTTACTATGTGCAATTTCTCTGTGTCGTGTGGCATTATTTTTCATGTATTCTTATAATTTTCAGTATGGTATACATTTGATGCCCAAAGGTGGTAAATTCTCAACTTATTAAACTGAAAAATATAAATTATTTAAAATATTAATTTTCATAAAGCAACTGTGAAATATTTTTTGCAATATTAAGTAATATTCCTGGAATAGATCTATTGTCTCTTTTATGACCTTAAAGAACAACTTTGTTCTCTGCAGTGTGTTTAAAAATATATGAAGTGCTTTTCCATTGATTTTCTCATTTAATTCTAACAACTATATAATCTGTATATAGAGGGTTTTATTGTTACATTATCAGTTGAGAAGATTCTGAGATGAGAGCTAAGTTGTCTTGCATAACAGGAGGGGGTGGGTAGGAGACAGGGAGGAAGGAGACTGGCGGTAAATGCTGGGACTTGAATCCATTATTCTAAAGTGCAGATCCAGTGTCCTTCCTATTACAGCCATTCCTCTCATTCTTCAGAGGAGTTGATTTATCTCAGGAAACTTGCTCTGACTGCCTGCCTTGCAGCAGAATATGCAGTGCTAAGTCTCAAGTCCCGCTGGAGACAAATCCCTGATTCAGGATTCCTGGAGATGATGCAAAGCCAGCTCATTGGAAAAGACCCTGATTCTAGGGAAGACTGAGAGCAGAAGGGGACGACAGAGGACCGGATAGTTGGGTGGCATCACCGACTCGGTGGACATGAGTTTGAGCAAACTCAGGGAGACAGTGAAGGACAGGGAAGCCTGACGTGCTGCAGTCCACGGGGTCACAGAGAGTCAGACACTACTTAGCAACTGAACGACAACAAGAGCTGAATGGAAGCGTGCGTGTGTGCGTGTTTTCCCAGCTACTCTAACTGGGCCTGAGAGGTGCATGGCACAGAGCTGGCACCAAGGGCCTCTCCAGTATCTTGTTGTTAAATGAGTGAAGCCTAGATATGGTTGTGATCTCCTGGAAAGAACATTTCACTAAGATTCAGAATGTTTACCAGGGGCTTAAGGAACCCTTCAGAGCCTAAATCGCAGAGGGTCTTGATAGAGATACTTAAATATGTTTTGATGTTTGTGATTGTTGTATAGCAGTTAGGGAGTGATAGTCAGGGACTCATTTTGCCCTAGAGGTGGCATCTTTTAAGCTTCATTTATAGATAGTCTTGTTTGTTTTACATAATATTTTACCACCTCACCTCAATGGTATGGAAATCACTTTAGTAATTGTTTCTGTGTTTGTGAGGTGATGTGCGTGTGTGTGTGCATGCTCAGTCACTCAGTTATGTACGATTCTTTGTGAACCCACAGTCTGTAGCCCGCCAGGCTCCTCTGGCCATGGAATTTTCCAGGCAAGAATACAGGAGTGGGTTGCCATTTCCTCCTCCAGGGTCTTCCAAACCCAAGGATTGTACCCAGGTCTCTTGCATCTCTTGCATTGGCAGACAGATTCTTTACCACTGTGCCACCTGGAAAGCCCTATGTTTGTGGACTTCTGGGAAAAGTAAAAGCTTCCTACCTGTTAAGATCAGCTGTTACTACTTTTGTAAAAGAAACAAACACCGCAGTCAGGTTGTAAGACTGGGTTTACCTGGCTCAGTGAATAATTTCTGCATCAGAAAACTGGTATTTATTAAAAGATAGTATTTTAGAAAAGGGCTTACAGATATTCATATTGCTTTTGTGTTAAAACATATATACATACAAAACAAAAGGACTTTCTCTGAGTTTAACTTTTGGATGAATGATACAATTTTTGCCATAGTTTAAGAAAAGTCCACATTAATGCCCTGTAGTATAAAAATATTAGTGAGAATTATTCTATTAGGTCTTTAAGGTATTAAATTGCTTCTGTGTTTTGAATGGCTTAAGTATATAGATTGAACACAATAGTACAGGAGTTGAATAGAATTTCAAGTTTATAATGAATCTGATGATTTGTTGTATAGCAGATAAATGTAGAGATAACATGGACAGATTTCTTATTCCTCAGAACAATGGTTTTCCTTACATGCCTCTTTATTCCTATAAACCAGCCAGAATTCTATATCCTCAAACTATTTTCCCTTCTGGTTCAAATGTGAATCTCACATGACAACATAGAATACCACATTTAAAGTTATGATTACAGTATCTTTCCACAAAATCTTCAGAAACAAGATGTGCACACCTTTTTCAAAAGGAAAACATAGAATCAGAAGTCATTTTCCTCCTTAAGAAGGAAAATAGCTCATTGTTAACAGTTGCCTCAATTTTGATTTATGACAACCAAGGAGGAAAAGATAAGGGACTTCTAATGACATATAGAACTCATACATATCTATTATGAAGTGCCCATTAAAATCATGTGTGCTTGTTTGAAAATTTGCTTTAAATGATTACATAGTCATAAAATGGCAGTTGTCTAATAAGAAAATGAATGATGGTTTATATGTTGATTCTGTGCATCTATACTCAGTCGTGTCTGACTCTTTGGGGCCCCATGGACTATAGCCCACCAGGCTCCTATGTCCATGGGATTTCCCAGGCAAGAATATTGGAGTAGGTTGCCGTTTCCTTCTCCAGGGGTTCTTCAGAACCCAGGGATTAGCCCATGTCTTTTGCATCTCCTGCATTGGCAGACAGATTCTTTACCACTGTGCCACCTGGGGAGCCCGTATTGATTCTAGTTGATACACAAAACCTTCCTAGGCTCCAGTTTTCTTACTGTAATGGAAAACCTTAAATTGAATGATCTGTTTATCCCTTTCCAATTCCAAACTACAGTAATTTATGTATCTTTCAGAAGGCACAAGTAAGTTATTTTCTTATATTGTTTCTTAAATACTTCCAAGTGAGCGTCTTCTGTACTCCTGGAAAATCTCATGAAACTTGCCATTCACATAAAAATCAAAACATATTCATTGTAAGCTCTAAGATACCCAAAGAAAAATAAGAAGTTGCTAATAACCCTAAGGAGCATGCAATCTAATTTTAGAGACAAAAATACAAGAAAAGTCAAACAATACCATACAATCATTAGATAAATGATGTCACCAGGAAATTAATGAATATTGTCTGATTTAATTGTATGTGTAAGAGGTGCTGAGTTCATTCACCAGGGCTGAATGGAACTAGGGATTCTTATGAAAAAGTAATTGTATCTGCATCTTGAAGGATGAGCAGAACTTGCATAGGTAAGGGGCAGAACCATGGCCATCAGGGCCATACTTCTGCTAGAGTTTGTAAAGCACTGACTGGTGCATGCATGTCTGCTAGGCTACTTCAGTTGTGCCCAGTTCTTTCTCACGCTATGGACTGTGTAGTCTGCCAGGCTCCTCTGTCCACGAGATTTCCCAGGCAAAAATCCTGGAGTGAGTTGCACATCTTCCTCCTCCAAGGGATCTTCCTGACCCAGGGATCGAATCTGCTTCTCTCAGTTCTCCTGCATTGGCAGGTGGGCTCTTTACCCCCAGTGTCACCAGGGAAGCCCTTAAATTAAGAAAACAGAACTCTAAGAACTTTACCTCTGGTCTTTAGATGTCCAATGTTCTTACCTCGGCTTTTACTGTAATCTTGAATATGTGTTATTTCTTAATTCTCCTATTATTTTGTTTGGTTTTAGTTCTGTTAGAAAGGGATTAGAGAATTAAGATTTGAATCGGCAACCTTATTCTGCATTATCTTTTAAATATAGATGACTGTGGTATTGTTATTCTTAACAGAGGAGGAAGTTGAACTAAAGAAATTAGGGATCAAAATCAGGAATGTGGAAAATGGCAAGGCATTATACTGTGATTTTTGTCTTAAACAGTTTATAAGAGGAAAAACTTCCAGAAAAGTTGATTGTACAGCCTCTCTTTTGCAAATGGCTAATTGTTATCCTTTTGACCTCAAAGAGTTCATGAACCTTTATAAATCCTTAACATACACTCAGGAACCAATGTAACTAACTAGGATCTCTAATTGCTATTATTATTTAGAAATCAAAAAGTAGTTTTGAAGCACTAGCTTTGTGCCAGATGTCAAACTCGTTGCCCTCCCATCATTAAGAAAAATCAAGAGTTGAATAATTTTTAGAATTATTTATCCATATGTTTTATAATTACTTGGAAATTTTAGTTTCCAGGTAATTAGCTATATAGTGGGAGAAAACATATTGAAATAACAAATAGCTCTCTTACATCATCTAGGAGATCTAAAGGTCAGATTGCTAGTTGAGTGTCTGATTTTCCCCGGGAAAACACAGTGTGTCCCGGAGGAGAGGCTGTGTTAGCAGCTATTGTATACATTTATAGAAAAATACAGGAAAGGCATTTTATGAAATCAATAGCTGGACTCCTTGAAAACCCTAATGAGGGACTAATGAAATTTCCAGGCCTCTCTTCAATCAAAAGAAACAAGGGAAATGTCACTTTGACATCAAAAAACTAGCTTCTACATCCTTGATGTAGTTTTCTTAACAGAGAACACAAAGCAGGAAGTGGAGGAGAAACTGGGGAAATGGATAACAAAATTTCTGCAGACTGAGGTAATCAATTTTAACCCTTCCAGTTATTCCTGGTACAAGAATTTCACAATCTTTCGTTTCCCTGGTGCTAAAAAGTCCACAATGTACTTTTATAATTTCACTTTGAAGAATTTATTCATGCTTGAATTTTCTTTTTTAAACCAACTGTTCTTTCTTTTCTCTAATAGAAAGCATGCTTTAGTTTGTCTGTCCTCAGGTCTACATATCAATGAAAGCTTTCTTCATATGTTTAATCAAATGATTAAAAAAAGACCCTTTATGAGGCAGATAAGCCAATGAGAACAGCTCTTGTATCCAAAGCTCTTTAAACCTTCCACTTTTTTTAGCAACAGAGAATTTGGTACACAGCACCTGAGCTTTAATACTTTACACTTAACAGGCAAAGATAAGAATAGTGTTCCCTTTTGTGTAGTTGTATCTCAATTATGGGGCAGTATTTACACACTTGTGCTAGCTTGGAAAGAGAACTTTTCACTAAAGAACCTTTTACAGTAGATATTTTACCTCCCTTTGCAGAACATATTTGGGTGTGAGTAGGAACTTTCAAACAGCCCAAAAGGATTCTCCCTTTGTATGCTTCAGCAATACTGCCTCAACTGTTTATATGTGGGGGTAGTTCTCAAGCATACTGGTTTCAAGACTCTTTTAATAATACTCTTAAAAATTATTGAGGATCCACAAAGAGCTTTCTTGTATGTAGATTGTATCTATCTGTCGATATTTAGCATAGTATAAGTTAATGAAAAATTTTAGTTAAAAATAATGATAATAAACTCATTATAGGTGAATATAAGTATTTTGTGGAAGATATCAATAATTTCCAAAACAAAAAAATTAAAATTTGACAAAAATAGTGACTTTTTAACATTCTTATGTGCTTTTATATGTTTACAAAAATTTTTTTATACCTCTGTTTATAGAGGACAGCTGATTTCTTATGTCTGCTTTTGCATTCCATCTATTGAAATATAGTTTGGGTTGAAGTATATGAGAAAATATGACTTCATAATCATTTTAGTTGGCAAAATGAAGTATATTTTAACAGCCTTTTACGATGATTGCATATATTCTTCTTTGCTACTTAACCAATACTTGAAAAGTGGTAGTTTCTCAAAGGTTAGTTGTACTATGAAGTCTGTTGTCATATCAGTCAATCAACTTTTGAAACTCTGTTGTATTAAAATCCATTAGTTTAATTTGTACTTTGAATGAATATTTTGCCATGTATGATTTTGTGAAATTATACTTTGATTGCACATGAAATTTACTGAGGCATACAGATCTTCCTGATGTTGACACATTTCATTATACAATATAAAAAAATATTATCACCAACCTTATGAGAAAAGTGTGTAAGTATTGGAAGCTCTAGAGATCGTGTGAATACCAATTTTCCCAAATTGGAATTTTGCTTAATAATTTGAATTTATGCACTTGTAACAAATGCTCTCAGTATTTCCTTTGAGGAGAGAGGCTCACTTCATTAATTTTTGAGAAAATATCTGCCAGATACAGACATATATGTCTGAATAATAAAAATTTGTCTTCCTGTTGTTTATTCAAGAAAAAACAGTGTTTTTTAAAAAAACAGCCAGTTCAACTCCAGCAGTTATACTGCTGCTTTTGCTTGTCTGTTTCTTTGTATATGTTCAACAGAAGTGTGCTGTATGCATACTTTAATTTTATCACACAAATATTAAAAAATCATGTGTTCTCATCATGGAAGATTTGATAAAAATCAATCCTACTTACTCTTTTACCAAGGATTTCCTTGGTGAAACCAGGCATTTTTTGAAATTGTGATTGTATGGTGATAAAGAATATAATGACTGTTGTACAAATAGATGCCGCTACTTTGATTCATCCTAAGGTACAGCATTTCACATATCATTGCTTTTGCATCATCAGTGGAAATGTCATCTCATCACAATAAAGTGGGACAATAATGTCATCATATTCCTGTGAAAATAGTTTGAACTCACTCTTAAAAGTACCTGATATGAAAATATAACCTCAGACCTTTTCATTCTATCTTCATTCAAGGAAGGGAATGAATTATGCATGAGTAAGAAGTTTTCTATTTATACCTATACAAAGATATACAATACCCACATAATAACAGCTCACAAAATTGCACAAGGATTGAAAATTTAATGAGCCTAAATGTAGCTAGACTTAAGTTCAAATATATCTGTCTACTATTTTATTAGAATAATTTCCATCCAACAGTAATACTTTCTCATTTTTCCCACAAATTCTGAAAAATACACAGAGCAAGAACCTATTTACTAAGATGTCCATGGTTGGTCACATTAAAGAGTTAAATTCCTTACTGTCTGAGCCACCACGGAGGTCCAAAATATTATTCACCACTAGTTAAATATCCAATGCAGGAGACCCAAGTTCGATCCTTGGGTCGGGAAGATCCCCTGGAGAAGGAAATGGCAAACCCACTCCAGCATCCTTACCTGGAAAATCCCATGGACAGAAGAGCCTGGTGGTCTGTACATCCATGGGGTCACAAGCAGTTGGACACGACTGAGTGACTAACACACACACACAGGTCAATATGAGTGCTTTATATACTAACTGAGTATCTGGAAGACCTAGATTATTCCATATTAATGATATTACATTTATTTTTCAGTTATCAACAAGGACTAGTTGCATTTTGATTCATTCACTCAATGATTTTTTTTGAGACCATGAGCTGGTGAGAGGGAGTGTATTAGTGTACAAAAATAAGGTACAACCTATATTTACTGCCACACAGTGCTGGATATAATTTAAGGTGGTAGGTGCCATAATAAAACTAAAATATAAGGAACTCTGAAATTACAGAAGTAGAAGAACTAACTTAACTCCACATGGAGAATCAGACACAGTGGCCTAGAAAGAGGATAAACGTGGAGTTGATTCATGAAAGACAAGTAATTAAAATAATAATAATAACTACCATTCCGCTTATGTCCTAGGCCCTGTTCTAAACAGTCTATATTTACTTAGGGACTTAGTCCTCACAATAATGGCTTCCCTGGTGGTTCAGCAGTATAGAATTTGCCTGCGATACAGGAGCACAGTGCTGGATATAATTTAAGGTGGTAGGTGCCATAATAAAACTAAAATATAAGGAACTCTGAAATTACAGAAGTAGAAGAACTAACTTAACTCCACATGGAGAATCAGACACAGTGGCCTAGAAAGAGGATAAACGTGGAGTTGATTCATGAAAGACAAGTAATTAAAATAATAATAATAACTACCATTCCGCTTATGTCCTAGGCCCTGTTCTAAACAGTCTATATTTACTTAGGGACTTAGTCCTCACAATAATGGCTTCCCTGGTGGTTCAGCAGTATAGAATTTGCCTGCGATACAGGAGCCTCAGGAGATGCAGGTTTGATCCCTGGGTTGGGAAGATCCCCTGGAGGAGGGCATGGCAACCCACTCCAGTATTCTTGCCTAGGGAATCCTATGGACAGAGGAGCCTGGTGGGCTACAGTCCATAGAGTCACAAAGATTCAGACATGAGTGATGCAACTTAGCAGGTATATCCTCATAGTAACCCAATGAATAGGAGCAATCATTATCCCAGTTTTACAGATGCTGAGTCTGAGTCACCGGTGGGGAAAAAAACAACAACAACAAAAAACACCCTGCCCATGATCAAACAGAAAACGAATATTTGGAACCATATTTGCACCCAAGATGTCCAGCTTTAGAGTTTGTGCTTTTGATCACTGCACTGTTTTTCAATCTCAAACCACGTGAAATGTTTACCCAGTAAAGGTATCTAGGCTTTCTGCATTAGCATTCATTGTACATGTAGGAAGAAAGGGTGTGCTGAGTAAGAAATAGGTAGAGTCTGGTGAGAGGATGTCATATTCTGCTCTGTTTCTACTCTGAAGTAGGAAGCAAGGTAATCTTCCTCCAGAGGGCAAAGTGAGGAGATAGCTTATCTTGAATTTGAGTAGATATTAAAGATTGAGAATAGCCACTACATTATAAGCAGAAAGGAAATAGCTATTCATTGTTGTTGTCATTCAGTCATCCAGTCGTGTTCGACTGTTTGCAATCCCATGGAGTGCATCACAGCAAGCATCCCTGTCCCTCACCTTCTTCTGAAGTTTGCCCAAGTTCATGTCCTTTGCATTGGTGATGCCATCCAGCCATCTCATCCTCTGATGTCCTCTTATCCTTCTGCCCTCAATCTTTCCCACTATCAGGGACTTTTCCAATGAGTCGACTCTTCACATCAAGTGGCCAAAATACTGAAGCTTCAGCATCAGTCCTTCCAACGAGTATTCAGTGTTGATCTCTCTTAAGATTGACTGGTTTGATTTCCTTGTTGTCCAAAGGACTTTCAGAAGTTTTCTCCAGCATCACAGTTTGAAGGCATCAATCCTTTGGCATTCTGCCTTCTTTATGGTCCAGCTCTCACAACCAAATGTGACCACTGAGAAAATCATGCCTTGACTATTCAGACTTTTGTCAGCAGAGTAATGCCTATGCTTTTCGACACACTGTCTAGGTTTGTCATCGCTTTCTTGCCAAGAAGCAGTCACCTTCTGATTTCACGGCTGCAGTCACCATTTGCAGTGATTTTAGAGCCCAAGAAGAGGAAATCTGTCACAGCTTCCACTTTTTCCCCTTCTATTTGCCATGAAGTATTGGGACCAGATGCCATGATCTTAGTTGTTTTTTATTATTATTTTTTTAATATTTAGTTTTAAGCTGACTTTTTCACTCTTATTCTTCACCCTCATCAAGAAGTTCTTTAGTTCCTCTTCGCTTTCTGCCATTGGAGTGGTATGATCTGCATATCTGAGGTTGTTGATATTTCTCCCACCTATCTTCCTTCCAGTTTGCAACTCATCTAGCCTGGCATTTCTCATGATGTGCTCAGCATATAGGTTAAAAAAACAGGATGACAGCAGACAGCCCTGTCATACTGTTCTCGGTTTATTGCATGTAACTATTCATAAGAATGGATGCTTTTGAACTGTGGTGTTGGAAAAGACTCTTGAGAGTCTCTTGGACTGCAAGGAGATCCAACCAGCCAATCCTAGAGGAAATCAGTCCTGAATATTAATTGGAAGGACTGATGCCGAAGCTAAAACTCCAATACTTTGGCCATCTGATGCAAAGAACTGACTCACTGGGAAAATTCTGATGCTAAGAAAGATTGAAGGTGGGAGAAGAAGGGGACAACAGAGGATGAAATGGTTGGATGACATCACCAACGTGATGGACATGAGTTTGAGTGGGCTCTGGGAATTGGTGACAGGGAAACCTGGGGTGCTGCTGTCCATGGGGTCACAAAGAGTCAGACACAACTGAGAAACTGAGCTAATTCATATATATAGCTAATGTTTACAGTCTTATATTTTTAGTGGTCCAAGTCTTCATTGTTCTTGATTTTTCCCAGCAGATCTCAGAAATTGCGATAGAAGAAAGAAGGGCTTCCCTGGTGGTGCAGAGGTTAAAGTGTCTACCTGCAATGTGGGAGACCTGGGTTCGATCTCTGTGTCAGGAAGATCCCTGGAGAAGGAAATGGCAACCCACTCCAGTATTCTTGCCTGGAGAATCCCATGGATGGAGGAGGTTGGTGGGCTACAGTCCACAGGTCGCACAGGACACGACTGAACGACTTCACTTTCTTATCAATAAAATATGATTTGAAGATATTTTTGAAGGAGTAGGTAAAAGTCATGGACTTGGAGGTTTAGACTGAATAGAAAAATTCCTGACAGAGAAAATGCAGAGCTCTGCTATTTTATTCTTGACTTTTCTACCTGTGAGAAGGACATCCACTCTGGAAACAGCAGAATACTACTGAAGCCCAAGATAAAAAGGAAGATTTTTATGTGCACAAAGAGTTTTCAAATGAATGTATGTTGCCTGTTCCAGAAAAGAAAAGAATTTAGGATTGGCTCATACCTGGAGTCTCACTGCCTGTATTGAAGCGCCAGTTTTTGTGACAGTGACCAAATTATTTAAACTCTCTATATCTGTGCTTTCCTTTCTATAAAATGAGGATAATAGCTGTAATTTACCCAAGAGTGTTTGTTATTATAAGGATTAACGGAGTTAAATCATGAAATGCACAGATCGATGCTTGCCCAGTATAAGTACTTAGTAAGTGCCCACTTTTATTACTAATATTGATTTGTTATTATCATAGACTAGAAGAATAAAGAATTTCCAAATGAAGAATTCACTATACTAACAAAAACTGTGATTTTGTTTCTTAAAATATCCATTCAGAGTCTGAATACTTCAAAAAAATTTAAGTACATCACTCAGGGTTCTTCATTTCTCAGATTTCATTCTCTGAGTGAGTTTGTGTTAGAAAATGTTAATCTTATATATAATTTACTGTCAATTCCTTCAAATAGAAATACCAGTTTATATTGCAGTAATTCTTCAAAGTATATAAAGTTTTATTCCTTGAAATAATCAAAAAGCAGCATGGTTTACAGGTACCAAGAATGTGTAATCCCAGTATTTTGGGATGTCTGTCCCATAATAATGAAACTGTGCTACATCCTTAGAATTTTAGCTAAGTAATCCCTCCTTATTCTGGCCTTAACTAAAATCTGGTTTTTCTCAGACTTGTCAGAAACTATTAATTATCCTCCAGGATAATTATGAATACATGGATTAATGTGTCATCTAATAATGCTTGTGTTTAATCATCTGACTCATGTAACATCAATAAAATAGGTAAGGATTCTTTATCTATTCAATTGACTTTTTAAAAGTTGTGCAAAATAGCTAATGCCTATAGATGCAAAGTGAGGCTGAAAACTGGTAGAAAATAAAGGAAAACAACAAAATAGCTACTCTTTATTGAAGTAATATTGAAGTATTCAATAATCATTACTGAATACTCATTGTTTACAGTGTACCAGGTATTATTCTAAGTAACTCTACATGTGTTAGTCTCTATTACTAAGTGGGCATTGCTGATTTTTCTCAACTAAAAATGACAAAACTGAGTCTGGGAAAGACTATACAACCACCTAAGGGCAGACATCTAGTTTTATAGGAAAGGAAGTATCTTGATTTTAGAATATGATTATACATATATCTTTGGGTGATAATCTCTGTGTAGTATACATTTCTATTTTAGTGGGACCAAGGTTATGACAGGGTCTTCCCCAGTGGTTAATAGTAAAGAATATGCCTGAAATGCAGGAGATGCATGTTTGATCCCTGGGTCAAGAAGATCCCTTGGAGGAGGAAATGGTGACCCACGCCAGTATTCTTGCCAGGAAAATCCCAAGGACAGAGAAGCCTGGTGAGCTATGGTCCCTGGGGTTGCAGAGTTAGACACGACTGAGCACACATACACAAGGTTATAACATACTTTTTGTTTTACGTTAAAATAGAGGTGATATAAAAATCTGAACAAAATTAACAACTTCTATTTTTTAATGGTTTCACAGTATCCTAACATGGAACTTTCACTGCCCTTTTCTTTAGACAGACTTCTTACTACCACTATCAGTGACTTGAAGTTTCTCTTCTTTGATCAGATCATCAGGGCACATTCCACATGGAGTCTTCAAGACATGCTCAGATACCAAGACCTACCCATTTGCAGACTGTGTCCAAAGAGATAGTTTGTAGGTAAGCATAAAAACTCCATCACTGTATCAGTTTATCACTCTTGCAGAATTCTGTTCTATATATTCTCCAACAGATAGGCCACCTTTACTCTTACCTGGAAGAATTTTCTACATATTCCTTGTTAGAGTTGAGTTGGTCCATCTTCAGTAAAAGGTAAAACTGTGTTCTCAGCAGTTTTCTTACTGTATGCTGTATTGCTTCAACCTTGATAAAATCAGACATACTTTCTGAAGTCTAAGCTTCCATACCAATGCATCCCCACCCAACCCTTGGAAAACAGAGTTGCCAGTAAAACTAGCTAAGCTAAATATGTTTGTAGACTATGTTCATGACCAGGAAGTTTCTTATTCTGTTTCTTGTGTAAATTTGATAATTTAAATAGTAATTAGATTTCCTAAATTGATAAGATAAACCTGTGACTATTTAGAAGTTTCTTTCTCATGAATATCTAAACTTTAAACACAGAAGTTGAATTAAATAAATTGATTATTCACACTTTAAAAATCTTTATGTTACTATTTGATAATTTATGGGGAAACTGTTTATTCATGTGTATTATTTTTATTCCTTTAAATCATAATTAGAAAC
>SJYC01014299.1:0-19808 GCA_006408675.1 Madoqua kirkii
GCTATGGTTTTTCCAGTAGCCATGTATGGATGTGAGAGTTGGACCATAAAGAAAGATGAGCTCTTCAGAATTGATGCTTTTGAACTGTGGTGTTGGAAAAGACTCTTGAGAGTCCCTTGGACTGCAAGGAGATCCAATCAATCCATCCTAAACAAGATCAGTCCTGAGTATTTATTGGAAAGACTGATGTTGAATCTGAAACTCCAATCCTTTGGCCACCTCATGGGAAGAACTGGTTCTTGGGGAAACCCTGGTACTGGGAAAGATTGAAGGCGGGAGGAGAAGGGGAAGACAGAGGATAAGATGGTTGGATAGCATCCCTGACTCAATGGACATGAGTTTGGATGAACTACAAGTGTTGGTGATGGGCAGGGAGGCCTGGCATGCTGCAGTCCATAGGGTCACAGAGAGTCGGACTAGACTAAGAGACTGAACTGAACTGAACTGTACGTAAGTTTCCATGTTACCCTTTCCATACATCTCACCCTCCCCTTCCCTCTTCCCATGTCCATAAGTCTATTCTCTATATCTGTTTTTCCATTGCTGCCCTATAATTATTACTTCAGTATCATTTTTCTAGATTCCATATATACATGTTAGAATATAATATTTATCTTTTTGTTTCTGACTCACTTTGCTCTGTATGATGGTTCTAGGTTCATCCACCTCATCAGAACTGAGTCAAATGTGTTCCTTTTTTAATGGCTGAGTAATATTCCATTGTGTATATGTACCACAACTTCTTTGTCTATTCATCTGTCAATAGACATCTAGGTTGCTTCCATGTTCTAGCTATTGTAAATAGTGCTACAGTAAACAAGGGGATACAAATGTCTTTTTCCATTTTGGCTTCCTCAGGGTATACAATTAGGAGTGGGATTGCTGGGTCATATGGTGGTTTTATTTCTAGTCTTTTAAGGATTCTCCATACTGTCTTCCATAGTGGCTATATCAGTTTACATTTCCACCAACAGTGGAAGAGCATTCCCTTTTCTCCATACCCTCTCCAGCATTTATTGTTTATAGACTTTTTTATGATGGCCATTCTGACAGGTGTGAGGTGATATCTCTTTGTAGTTTTAATCTGCATTTCTGTAATAATGAGCAATGTTGAGCATCTTTTCATGTGTTTTTTAGCCATCTGTATGTCTTCTTTGGAGAGATGTCTGTTTGTTTTTCCCACTTTTTGATTGAGTTGTTTGTTTTCCTGGCATTGAGTTGGATGAGCTGCTTGTGTATATTTTGGAAATTAATCCTTTGTCAGTTGTTTCATTTGCTATTATTTTCTCCCATTCTGAAGGTTTTCTTTTCACGTTGCTTATAGTTTCCTTTGCTGTGCTTTTAAATTTAATGAGGCCCTACTTGTTTATTTTTATTTTTGTTTCCAGTACACTAGGAGGTAGATCACAGAGGATATTGCTTTGATTTATGTCATCGAGTGTTCTGCCTATGTTTTCTTCCAAGAGTTTTATAGTTTCTGGTCTTACATTTAGGTCTTTAATCCATTTTCAGTTTTTCTGTGTGTATGGTGTTAGGAAGTGTTCTAGTGTCATTCTTTTACATGTGGCTGTCCAGTTTTCCTAGCACTCTTTATTGAAGAAGCTGTCTTTGTCCCATTGTATATTCTTGTCCCACTGTATATTCTATACCTTGTCAAAAATAAGGCTGCCATAGGTGTGCAGGTTTATTTCTGGGCTTTCTATCTTGTTCCATTGTTCCATATTTCTGTTTTTGTGCCAGCATCATACTGTCTTGATGACTGTAGCTTTATAGTATAATCTGAAGTCAGGAAGGTTGATTGCTCTAGCTTCATTCTTCTTTCTCAAGACTGCTTTAGGTATTTGGGATCTTTTCTGTTTCCACATGAATTGTGAAATTTTTTATTCTAGTTCTGTGTAAAATGCTTTTGGTAATTTGATAGGGGTCACATTGAATCTGTAGATTACATTTGGTAGAATAGTCATTTCACAATATTGATTCTTCCTACCCAGGAACATGGACTATCTCTCCATCTGTTTATGTCATCTTTGAGTTCTTTTATTAGTGTTTAATAATTTTCTGTGTACAGTTTTTTTTTTTTGTCTCATTCCTTAGGTAAGTTTATTCCTAGATATTTAGTTCTTTTTTGTTGCAATGCTGAATGGGATTGATTCCTTAATTTCTCTTTCTGATTTTTCACTGTTAGCATATAGAAATGCAAGTGACTTCTGTGTTTGATTTGTATCCTGCAACCCTGCTAAATTCACTGATTAGTTTTAGTAACCTTCTGATACTATCTTTAGGGTTTTCTATGTACAGTGTCATGACATCTGCAAACAGGGAGAGTGTTACTTCTTTTCTGATCTGGATTCTTTATTTATTTTTTTCTGCTCTGATTGCTGTAGCTAAAACTTCCAGAACTATGTTGAATAGTAGTGGTGAAAGTGGACACCCTTGTCTTGTTCCTGATCTTAGGAGGAATGCTTCAGTTTTTCACCACTGAGAATAATGTTTGCTATAGTCTAATCATATATGGTCTTTACTATGTTGAGGTAGGTTCCTTCTATGCCCATTTTTGGAAAACCTTTAAAAATTAAAAAAAATAAACATTAAAATTATAAAAAAGAGAAAAGAAAAAAAAGCAGAAAAAGAAAGAAAAGAGGAAATAAAAAGGAAAACTTCATAGAACTGCAAAAGCCCAACGTAGAGGCAGAGATTTATAACAATAAAAAGTGTGGCTGAATACACACACACACACGCATACACACACATGCACATATATATACCCATAAGCAAAATCAAAACAGTCCAACAAAAATAAAGCACAATAGATTGACCCAGCTATAAAGGAAACCAAAAATTATATCTACCAGAACAAAACTAACTAAAGCACAAACTGGAAAACTAAACTAAAGCAAGGTGCCAAAAACAGTGAAAATAAAACTAACACATATGTTGAAAGGAAAGGAAAGAAAGAAAACAAAGAATAGATATGCAGAGTTAAACAGAGGTAGATTAAGAAGATTTACACACATTAAAGATTAACTGCAAGGGGTGAAGAACAGTAGGAAAAGCAAACAAAGGAATAAATGTAGAAAAATAATAATAGGTTTAAAATTTTTAAAATAAAATTAAAAGAAGAAAACAAACAAACAAAAAAGGAAAACTCCACAGAACTGCAAAAGCCCAACCTAGAGGCAGAGGTGTATAACAACAATAAAAAATGTGACTGAGTGGGAAAAAAAAAAGCTCAAAAGCTTAATTAGATTTCATAGTTCCCATAAAATTGACAACTGCAACAAAGGGGTGAAAAAAGTGGGGGAAAATCCAAAAGAATCTCCAGAACAAATCAAAACATAAGAATAATAAATGCTCTTCTTGAGTCACTACTGTCAGAGTCCTTTCCCTCGCTGGGAGTCACAGTTCACCTCACCTCCCTAGGATTACTTCCAACACTGTGCTGATATCTGGACCCGCTGCACCTTCCAGGGGACCCGTGTCCCTGTCTGGGGTATGTGTGGCTGCGGCAAGGACTGTCTCACTCCATTTAGGCTGCCATAGATCAGCTGTTTCACTCTCAGCCTTAAATATTTCTCCTCTGACTCAGACAATTGCCCCAATGTGGGAATCAGATTCCTGCTTCTGTTCTCCCACCTGCTGAGGGCAAGTCCATTCCTACTAACACCCTTGTTTTTTCCTAGTTCCTTTGTCCTCCCGAGATTTGCGAGGTTCTGTATATTCTTTTCCTCTGCTCAGGTACTCCTGTCTGCTCTCAGCTGGTGTTCTGCATGCACTTCTGTGTCTGAAGGTGTATTCCTGATGTATCCGTGAAGAGAGATGTACTCCATGTCCACCTGCTCCTCTGCCATCCTGTTCTCTTCCAGGTAAGAAGAAAAACTCTTATGCATTATTCAAAAATCTGTGTACAAAATAACTATAAGAAATGCAAAAATGATTTTTAAAATTAATTTAATTTTCAAAGTTATTTTCTATAAGCAAACATTAGTATAAAATTATTTTGATTAATTTATTTGTTTAATTGTAATACAAATGGAAATCAGAACTTCTAATTGATGTTGGGAATTATTCCTTTTACCTGAGATTTTAACTTTGGAAAAAAAGATCAAATAAGAACATTTATTGTCTTTAAACGAGTCACTTGGCAAAATAATTAGTAACTATCATGTTTTTATTTGAAGACTTGGTCTCCCCAAAATGTCAAAAATATGCCTGTATTCTCACTTTATTTTCATCTTCCAAGTCAAATTGCTGTTAAGAGTATGAAAAACAAGGCTCTGAATTTGAAGATCTTCTCCAGATGATGACTAATAACTAACAAGGTGCTTTATCTTTTATGGGACTGACTGAGACCCTGGGGACCAAATTTACAAGGCTCCTAGACAGATATCAGAAAGAAGCATATCCTGGAAAGATCTAGTCCTTCCTGTCCTTTGCACTAAGACAGCATTGAGAGTTTGAGGGGCAGAGATCCTTCTTCTAAACACCTTAACAGCAGCACCAGCAAATTGCTTGCCTATACACTTCCAGCCCACAAAGGAGTGGTTTCAGCTATCTGCCCATCATTTAGAGTCTTCCAACAACCAGCTCTCATACTCTGTGGATTAACAATGGAAAAAAAAACTCAACCATTTAAGCACCCTAACAAACAGAATAGTCAGCATCTCAGTCCAAGTCCAGTTAAGACAGAAATCATACCAATTTTTTTAAACAGAATCTGAAATAAAAAATGTTTCAGTTCAGTTCAGTTCAGTCACTCAGTCATGTCCGACTCTCAAACCCCATGAATCACAGCACATCAGGCCTCCCTGTCCATCACCATCTCCCAGAGTTCACTCAGACTCACATTCATCGAGTCCGTGATGCCATCCAGCCATCTCATCCTCCGTCGTCCCCTTCTTCTCCTGCCCCCAATCCCTGTCAGCATCAGAGCCTTTTCCAATGAGTCAACTCTTCGCATGAGGTGGCCAAAATACTGGAGTTTCAGCTTTAGCATCATTCCTTCCAAAGAAATCCCAGGGCTGATCTCCTTCGGAATGGACTGGTTGGATCTCCTTGCAGTTGAAGAGACTCTCAAGAGTCTTCTCCAACACCACATTTCAGAAGCATCAATTCTTCAGCGCTCAGCCTTCTTCACAGTCCAACTTAATGATATGTAAAAACAATGTAAATTAGGTAACTGAAAACCAAAAGGAGAACACTGGGGTCTCATGGGCTTCCTGGGTGGCAATAGTGGTAAAGAACCACCTGCCAGTCCTGGAGACACAAGAGACATAGTTTCGATCCCAGGGACAGGAAGATCCTCTGGAGGAGGGCAGGGCAACCCACTCCATTATTCTTGTGTGTAGAATCCCATGAGCAGAGAAGCCTGGCAGCCTATAGTCCATAGGGTTGCAGAGTTGGACACAAGTGAAGCAACTTAGCATGCACTTACACTAGGGTCTCATGGAGGGAGAAATTTCAAGTAAACATAAGTAAAACCCTTATGAGTATTTCCTACCCATAAGGCTGGGGTTAAAAGGAAAACACTTAGAAATATTAAAACTTGGGTGAGAGGCCTCATAGAGCTAAAAATCAGACCTCTTAGAAAGGGATCTTATTCCACCAGTCATAGTATATTTGAGGTGGAGAAAGGGGTCCCATGGGGCTTGGACCCAGACTTCTAAGGAGGAGTGTCAGCCATCTGGTGATGGTATATATGGTGATAAAGCTGGTCTTGTCATAGTTGGAAAGACTACAAACAAGATTCAACTGCTACTGTGGATGAACACAGCTGCTACCATGGTGATGAAGCCTTACTAGGGCAACAAAAACTCATAAGGAAGCAGGAAGTTGGCAAGAAGAAAACAGAAAATAAGAAGTCCCTTCTTTCTCCTGCGTACAATCTCAAGGAGAGATAAATGGAAATGGAAAAAAATAGAAAAAATAAGGCAATTCAAATAAACGAAAAAAAAAAAACAGTTTTTCTATAGATTAAATAAATAGTAATTTTAAAACACTATCTTCTAAACAAATCACCAGATGAATTCAAAGAAAGTTTTCCACTGAGATCTAAACCAGTGGTGTGGAAAATCAAGTTAAATAAGTAACACAAAGCATAGGACAAAGTATAAGTAGATATACCCCATTCCCTGCAGCCTATACAGGTATCTGTTGACCATGAAAATAAAAGTAGATTGAAATACTGACCAAAGGGGGGAAAAATGCAAGACAAATGGAACCAAGATCCCAGAATACTAGGAATTCTAAGAGAAGTTAAATGAACAAATAGAGTGGAAGAAATAATCAGACAAATTAGTAGAAGAAAATGTATTTGATTTGAGAAACTCAGGTTGTCAGATTAAGTTTCATTGTGTTTGGTAAATGAAACCTTTTTTTTTTTCATTTATTAATGGTAAAGTCCTAAACTGAAGATAAACAGGCATTTATAAATTTCCAGGCATATAGAAAAATACCGTCAAGAGAAAAACATTTTTTAAAAAAAAAAGGAGACAGAGAGAGACAAAAATCATTAAGCTTGTTTTTTTTCATTTATTAATGGTAAAGTCCTAAACTGAAGATAAACAGGCATTTATAAATTTCCAGGCATATAGAAAAATACCGTCAAGAGAAAAACATTTTTTAAAAAAAAAAGGAGACAGAGAGAGACAAAAATCATTAAGCTTGCACTAGGATTCTCACCCCAAATCTAGGAAGATAAAAGCTAAAAGAAAGATTCTGTCAGTTGATTATGAAGGAAAAGGACTCTAACTCAAAAAGTCAAATAATTGAAGAGTGCCAGGGTCCAGCCCCGGTGGATCCAGGATGATTCGAAGGTGGAGACGGCATCGGCGTCCCCCTTGGAAAAATACATATTTAGTTACAGATATAGAGAGATTAGAAGCGGATAGTGTAATAGGAAAATTAGTGGAGAAAAAGAGACTGAATAACTTGGTTAACATGGAATAGCATCCGTGGTCCAGATGGGAATTCAGCCAGAAAAACGGGGAATAAGAAAGAACGACATGGGGGAGTCCGTCTTTCCAGGAACTGACCCCTTTCTTTATTTTTCCGATTTTCTTATATACCTTTTGTTACATATAGGGATGAATACAGAGTCACGCGGGGGTCAGCAGTCCTGACCTTTTCAAAATCAGGTGCTTCACATAGAAAAAGGTCTTAGGGGTTTTACATCATCTTTAAGCCATTTCTGCCTGCTGACATTTACAACCCTTTCTTTCTGATAACCAAAAAACTTATTTTTTCCAAGTGTGTTTTTTCTTAAACCAGGCACCACCCTCCAAATAAAGTTGCATTCCTATAGGGTGAGGGTGTAGTAAGTTACAATCAAGAAAGGAATTTATTTAACCCAAGGTTAACATGATTAATCTTAAAGGTTAATACTTATTTCTCCTATATGCTTAAAGGTTAATACGTATTTCTCCTATATGCTAGTTATATTCATTATAAGGGCAGGGAATATGGAGATTTAGCAGCAAACATCAATCTAACAAATGAGAATCCTTTCACCAATGATCCTCTTAAGATCTACTTAGTCTTAAGATAGTGATAAAGTTACATTTTTACATAGCAAGGACACAGTGATTTATAACAAAGTACAGTGATCTATAACAAAAGAGAAAATTCATTAACTCAAAAACTCTAATATTGCTAACATCAATAACTACTATATTTCCTGTTCTATATTCCAAATACATTGATTAATATATTCCCAGGTGTCTAAGGATATGGAGGCCTGGCGGCAATCATTGACTCAATAATGAGATAAGCCCTATGCTAATTAAGACTCTCAGAATACTCCAAAACTCTCTGTGCTGTTTATGGATAAGAGGTTGTCACACAGCTAGTCTGTCAGCAGAGAGGTTTGACCTGAGACACCCTTGTCCCACCCAGGGCAAGGAATTAGCAGCAATTATTGACACAACAAATGGAAAATCCTTTACCAATATAATTCCTAACCAACCCACTACACTAATAATTTCTAACTTCCCAAAAGAATTTGCCTTTAGTAAGTCAAAAACATCTCGTGCCTCTCATGGTTGGAGGGCTGTTGTGGCCGGAGGAACCTATACAGGCAGGCTAGATAACCTTCAGAGGAGTCCCATAAGTTGAAACACTCTAGTCACGCCCAGGAATTTTTATTAACTGGAGCTGCAAGTTAACTCCTTCTCCAAGAGAAATGGTTATGGGGGAGAGCCCCCCATAAACTCAGAGGTGTAGGTGAGAGCACAAGACAGACTCTGGTTTTGGGGTTAGATGCTCGAGAGCAGGGGATTTCCTGAGGCTTGATCACGCCTTTGCTTATGCCAAAGCCCCCTTCCTCATGACCTTTGCCAAGGGTGGAGTTCTTCACGCTGGCTCCAAGTACGAATTCAATTCCTCATAAAAAATGCAATGATAAATAAAATTTTCAGCATCAGTCAAGTAAATAAACAAGATAGAATTATCTTAACAGTGAACAGTTGGTGGCTTCACTGATGGCTCAGTGGGTAAAGAATCTTTGTGCAATGTAGGAGACATGGATTTGATCCCTGAGTTGGGAAGATCCCCTGGAGAAGGAAATGGTAACCCACTCCAGTGTTCTTGCCTGAGAAATCCCAAGTACAGAGAAGCCTGGCGAGCTACAGTCCAAAGGGTCACAAAGAGTCGGACACGACTGAGTGAGTAGGCACACACTAACTATTTTAATTAAGCTGATAGTGATTGCACCGACTCTGTAGATTGCCTTGGGTAGTATGGCCATTTTATCAATAGTAAGTCTTCCAGTCCATGGGTACTATATACGTTTCCATCTGTTTGTGCCATTTTCAATTCAATTTCTTTCATAAGTGTCCTATGGTTTTCTGAAGATGTCTTTCACCTCTTTAGTAGGTGTATTCCTAGGTATCTCCTTTTATTTTATTGTTCTCTTCCTATGTCTGAAAAATTTTAATTTCGTTACCATTCTGCTTTACATCTTCCAATGTTTTTCTAATTTTATTCACCATTTTTTAGTTTCTTAAGGATCTGTAGAAATAGGACTTTGCGAAGTATGTTTCCCTGCTATATTCAGGGACATAAATACTTGAATTGGTGAGAAGAGACTATTCATTCACAAGTGGTCAATGCTGAGTCCAATAGGCTAAGGAAAGCATTCTCATTTTGTTTTTAGAAAGACTTTTATATGAGGTTTGTTTTGTTATAAATGGTAAGGGATGCCTGCTTATTTAGAAGGACTGCACAAGAAAAGAGTAATTCACAATTTTATGAATACAAAGTTCAAAAAATTAGAGTGCTTTTAAATTGTATGCAGTACATAATGGGGAATTCATGAAAGTCTAAGGGGCAAAGGGCTCTACTGGGAAAGCCACACTTAATGATCAGCTAAGCTGCATGTGTTATTTATAAGGTGCTGAGGGGCAAAATTATGAAAAAGAATTTTTCCTTTTCCATTCTCTTTTCATCTGTTTCTCTTTTTGTGAAGTATGTGTACTTAAATGCCACTGGAACAGACCAAAGCTGTCAATAAAGCTATATTAATTACTAGATAATCCACCACTGTAGTCTGCCTCTTATCTCACTTGGCCTTTAGTATTGATCTTCTCTTTATAGATCTAGATGAATAGAGGATTCAGGACCATAGAATACATGTTCACTTGGGCAAAATTATGAAAAAGAATTTTTCCTTTTCCATTCTCTTTTCATCTGTTTCTCTTTTTGTGAAGTATGTGTACTTAAATGCCACTGGAACAGACCAAAGCTGTCAATAAAGCTATATTAATTACTAGATAATCCACCACTGTAGTCTGCCTCTTATCTCACTTGGCCTTTAGTATTGATCTTCTCTTTATAGATCTAGATGAATAGAGGATTCAGGACCATAGAATACATGTTCACTAGAAATGGCAACCCACTCCAGTACTATTGCCTGGAAAATCCCATGGACAGAGGAGCCTGGTAGGCAACAGTCCATGGGGTCGCAAAGAGTTGGACATGACTGAGCAATGTTCATTGCAGTTCAGTTCAGGCTTTTACTTTAACTTTTGCATGTATTACCTTCATTTTAAAGAGAGATAAGTCCTGGGTGATCATTGGAAGGACTAATGTTGAAGCTGAAACTCCAATACTTTGGTCACCTGAAGTGAAGAGCTGACTCATTTGAAAAGACCCGATGCTGGGAAAGATTGAGGGCAGGAAGAGACAGGGATGCATTTCATGGGGTCACAAAGAGTCAGACACAACTGAGTGACTGAACTGATATGTATATACAAAAATCATCACTGGCATCTCTTATATGTGGAATTGAAAAAGAAATGATATAAATAAACTTACTTGAAAAACAGAAAGAGACTCACAGACTAAGAAAACAAACTCATGGTTGCCGGGGAGAAGGGATAGTTAAGGCTTTGGGGAAGATCATGTACACACTGCTATACTTAAAGTGAATAACCAACGAAAACCTATTGTACAACACGTGGAACTCTGCTCAATGTTATGTGCCAGCCTGGATGGGAGGGGGTGTTGAGGGAGAATGGATAAATGTATATGCATGAGAGTCCCTTCACTGTTCATCTGAAACTATGACATGGTTAATTGGCTGTATCCCAATATAAAATGTATTGGGTGTTAAAAAATAAAAAAATTAAAAAAAAAAGACAAGAATGTGGGCTCTAATAAGATGTGCGTGTATGGGGATATGTAAAAAAAAATATATATATATATACTGTCAGTAGTATGAATTAACAGTTTTAACCTAACCCTATTTTGCTGGTAAAACCAAGGCTTCGAAAGCTTAAAGAATTTTGCTGATGGTCTTGAAGCTAATAGATGTGTCTGTAAAACCCTCTATATCCTGAAATACCAACTTTTTTTTTTGTCCTTCAATTCTATTGGTATATCACTCCTCCAAAAAAAATATACGTTTTCATTCTGAATATTTGATTTATCAGTTCTAATTGCGGAATATGCTTAGAATTATTTCTAAACACCTTCTCTGCTCCCATCATTTTGCCACACCACCATCATTTATCACTTGGGTAACTGCAATATCCTTGCACTTCTGTCTCTGCTGCAGACTTTGCCTCACTTAAGTCTCATTTGCACAGGGACACAAAAGTGATCCCTTAACAGAGGAGTCAGGGCACTCCTAAACTGAATAACTCCTTATCGCTGCATTAATTCCTTCATGATTTGGCCCTCTATTGCCTCTGATGTCATCTCCCACCGCAGCCTCCTTAATTCTGCCTCTGAAACCCCAGTGACCTGGCTTTTCCTTCAAATACTCCAGGCTTTGGGAATAGTATCCACTTTCTGCATTTCCTCACCTATCCCAGTGTTTACTCAAATGCCACATTCTTAGTGAAGTTTCCCTGGTTGCTGTGTCTAAGTCTTGATAGCTCTCAGGCACATTTAACACACACAAGATTCCTTTTTGCACAAAATTTTTCCACTTTGCATTTATATCAGTAGTTTTTTAGGTGTATAACTCCCACTCACCAGATTACAAGCTTCAAAAGTGCAAGGATTTTTATCTGTTTTATTCACCACTTCATTCCAACACTTAAATCAATGTATGATTGTTCAGCAAATAATTGTATAATAAATGAATAAATATAAAAGTCTACCTGACTCACAACTAACCTTGAGTGCTGAGCATATGAGTGTAAAGTTCAAAGTAATTTGGGATTTGCCTCTCTTAATGGTCCAAGAAAGAGATTTGAAGCAACTGTTTATTTTTATATTGGAAGGGTGAAGAAATGAGGGGTATAGATATCTGCCCCTGAGACAGAGGCACCTGAAGCGTTTGAGGAAATAGCCGGGTGACCTGAAGGTTGCTGAGGCAGAGAGTTAAAGAGGTTGTGGTAGGAGATGAAGTGAAAAAGTGATAGACAGCCATGTGGTGAAGGGCCTTAATGCAGTGATAAACATTTACAGGGTGTATATATATATATATGATATTTTTAACAGTCTCCAATGTCAAGGATCCTTTCCTAAAAAAATATTTAAAATGATAAGCATGGAAGAATGACAAGTTCATTCTGAATCTCCAGTAAACTTGAATTCTTGAAGACAAGTACATATTCCTTAAGACTGTTAACTGAGAAGTAAAGAAACTTACTCAACTTTTGAAACTACATTTCTGCAGACCTAAACATTAAGATTAATTTAAGAAGTATACAAATCTTGAATTTAGATTTGGAAAGTAGTTTCCTGAAGTGTGCACTAAACACACTGCAAACAAAATTTGGCTTTAGGGGTGAAGGAGGGGGAAGAGTGCTATAGAAATCACCCCGCAATCTTATGCCCTTGGTACTTTGCCACCTTTAATTTCGAAGGGATTTTCTGGCATCCTTCTCAGATTCTTCCACACACCATATTTACATTAATTACACTAAGACACATAATTATAACTCGTGGCTAATTTGTTTTTAAAAAGAAGAGAAAGAACCCACAACAAGAAGCATGTTAAAAATAAGACTGAGAATATAATTTAAGTATTAAACTTAAACCATTTAGTGTCAAAATACAGGTTTCTATCCTAAGCTGCTTTAAGTCTACATCAATTTCAACATGACTTGATTTGCCTGAACAATAAAAGCTAAACTTTTACAGGAAGTGACTTTAAAAAATGTACGTAATTTTCATATGTATTTTAAGAAAAATTGCTTCATCTGAGTGTTTCTATGTGCATATGGCATTATTGAAAACCATTTGTCATTATTACGCTTAAGCCAGTTAATAGATTACCTAAAATTAATGAATGAATTTTCAGATATTGTAATAGAATAGTTTTTTGCTCCAGATATACAGTACTATAGTTGCTTTACAATGTTGTGTTAGTTTCAATTATACAGCAAAGTGAATTGGGAGTTTGGGACTGACATATATACACTACTGATACTTATTATTAAATAGATAACTAATGAGAATATACTTATAAGGTCAGAGAACTCGGCTTTGTGGTGACCTAAATGGATAGGAAATCCAAAAAAGAGAAGCTATATGCCATTACTTCTTTAAACACCATACCAGCTTCTCAGTGGATGGTATGCAGAATGGATATGGAGAGAGCAGTCTCAGTATACATAACTGCTTGGCCCTTTCACCTCCCCAACATCCATCCAGAACTCTCTTCCAGCTTAAAGAATATTTGCTTTTACACAAAATGTTCTCACCCGCTTTTCAGGGTAGGGGCATGGTAAGAGCCCTTTGGCTTTTATTTGGTTGAATTTTCTTTTTCTTTTAACCAAATAATTTTGAATTTAAATCATGTGACTTCTGATCACTGCTTCACTTTCAAGAATCTTTTCAAGTTTGTCTTAAACATTTTCCATAATTTTTAACATATACCTACTACTTTCAGTTGATGTAATCCTCATCATCATTGATCAGTTGGTAACCTGAGTTCTTTATTCTGGATCTGAAACTCTAGAAAACGAACCTAGTTAAATTCTTTTTAAATGATAAATATTAAGCTACTAGGTTATTTATTTTATCACAAGAACTTGAAACTCAACTCTGTAACTTTTCTCAAGGGAAAAACATACTTTATCAATATAATTTCTATTATTTTGTCACTATCTACTACATATATGCAGCATTATGTATTTCTTACTAAAACCCATATCGTATTGTATGAAAAATCTACCCATTTTGAAATTAGTGAATTTTAAATTAACTAGACTTGTCAGGAATCCTGTTAAGTGTGCACATACAGCTATCACTATGTTTTAGAGGCAGCAATATTTAAGGACCGGAGAAGGCAATGGCACCCCTCTCCAGTATTCTTGCCTGGAAAATCCCATGGATGGAGGAGCCTGGTGGGCTGCAATCCATGGGGTCGCTAAGAGTCAGGTAGACTAAGCAACTTCACTTTCGCTTTTCACTTTTCACTTTGATGCATTGGAGAAGGAAATGACAACCCACTCCAGTGTTCTTATCTGGGGAATCCCAGAGACAAGGGAGCCTGGTGGGCTGCCGCCTATGGGGTTGCACAGAGTTGGACTGAAGCGATTTAGCAGCAGCAGCATACTTATGGACAATGGCTCAGCGGTACAGAATCCGCCTGCAGTGCAGGCAATGCAGGGGACACAAGTTGCAACCCTGGGTTGGAAAGATCCCCTGGAGGAAGAAATGGTAACCAACTCCTATAATCTTGCATGTAAAATCCCATGGACAGAGGAGCCTGCTGAGCTATGGTCCATGGGGGTCACAAAGATTCAGACATGATGGAGCACAGCACACGTACTTCCAAGTCGCTTCAGTCGTGTCCGACTCTGTTCGACCCCATAGACGGCAGCCCACCAGGCACCCCGTCCTTGGGATTCTCCAGGCAAGAACACTGGAGTGGGTTGCCATTTCCTTCTCCAATGCATTAAAGTGAAAAGTGAAAGTGAAGTCGCTCAGTCGTGCCCGACTCTTCGCGACCCCATGGACTGCAGCCCACCAGGCTCCTTCGTCCATAGTATTTTCCAGGCAAGAGTACTGGAGTGGGTTGCCATTGCATTCTCCAGCACACATACTTAAGGACAGCAAATTGTTTTTAGAATTTAATTTCTAGAATGAAGGAATGATGTGTCTCTTGTGTATTTACCCACTTAGTGATAAATACAAAAGAGCCATTTGGCAGCAATAAGCAGTAATTTCTAATGGTTCTGCTGGTAAAAGAATGATTCCAACTCACAGTGGTCATATGAATGGCAACCTTAAAATTAGGTAATCAAGACTGTTAGTTCATTTTGGAACAAGTTTTCACAAAATAACATTTGTATATATTATGTTTATATTTATGGCTAAATGTCCTTAAGATGATTATGGTTAAAATTATTGTACATTAAATCCATTGGTTAGTTGTACTTTTTCCATGAATTTTCTACAATTCAGCTAGCCAAAGCATAGAAAATTCATGGAAAAAGTACAACTAACCAATGGATTTAATGTACAATAATTTTAACCATAATCATCTTAAGGACATTTAGCCATAAATATAAACATAATATATACAAATGTTATTTTGTGAAAACTTGTTCCAAAATGAACTAACAGTCTTGATTACCTAATTTTAAGGTTGCCATTCATATGACCACTGTGAGTTGGAATCATTCTTTTACCAGCAGAACCATTAGAAATTACTGCTTATTGCTGCCAAATGGCTCTTTTGTATTTATCACTAAGTGGGTAAATACACAAGAGACACATCATTCCTTCATTCTAGAAATTAAATTCTAAAAACAATTTGCTGTCCTTAAGTATGTGTGCTGGAGAATGCAATGGCAACCCACTCCAGTACTCTTGCCTGGAAAATACTATGGACGAAGGAGCCTGGTGGGCTGCAGTCCATGGGGTCGCGAAGAGTCGGGCACGACTGAGCGACTTCACTTTCACTTTTCACTTTAATGCATTGGAGAAGGAAATGGCAACCCACTCCAGTGTTCTTGCCTGGAGAATCCCAAGGACGGGGTGCCTGGTGGGCTGCCGTCTATGGGGTCGAACAGAGTCGGACACGACTGAAGCGACTTGGAAGTACGTGTGCTGTGCTCCATCATGTCTGAATCTTTGTGACCCCCATGGACCATAGCTCAGCAGGCTCCTCTGTCCATGGGATTTTACATGCAAGATTATAGGAGTTGGTTACCATTTCTTCCTCCAGGGGATCTTTCCAACCCAGGGTTGCAACTTGTGTCCCCTGCATTGCCTGCACTGCAGGCGGATTCTGTACCGCTGAGCCATTGTCCATAAGTATGCTGCTGCTGCTAAATCGCTTCAGTCCAACTCTGTGCAACCCCATAGGCAGCAGCCCACCAGGCTCCCTTGTCTCTGGGATTCCCCAGATAAGAACACTGGAGTGGGTTGTCATTTCCTTCTCCAATGCATCAAAGTGAAAAGTGAAAAGCGAAAGTGAAGTTGCTTAGTCGTATCTGACTCTTAGCGACCCCATGGATTGCAGCCCACCAGGCTCCTCCATCCATGGGATTTTCCAGGCAAGAATACTGGAGAGGGGTGCCATTGCCTTCTCCGGTCCTTAAGTATTGCTGCCTCTAAAACATAGTGATAGCTGTATGTGCACACTTAACAGGATTCCTGACAAGTCTAGTTAATTTAAAATTCACTAATTTCAAAATGGGTAGATTTTTCATACAATACGATATGGGTTTTAGTAAGAAATACATAATGCTGCATATATGTAGTAGATAGTGACAAAATAATAGAAATTATATTGATAAAGTATGTTTTTCCCTTGAGAAAAGTTACAGAGTTGAGTTTCAAGTTCTTGTGATAAAATAAATAACCTAGTAGCTTAATATTTATCATTTAAAAAGAATTTAACTAGGTTCGTTTTCTAGAGTTTCAGATCCAGAATAAAGAACTCAGGTTACCAACTGATCAATGATGATGAGGATTACATCAACTGAAAGTAGTAGGTATATGTTAAAAATTATGGAAAATGTTTAAGACAAACTTGAAAAGATTCTTGAAAGTGAAGCAGTGATCAGAAGTCACATGATTTAAATTCAAAATTATTTGGTTAAAAGAAAAAGAAAATTCAACCAAATAAAAGCCAAAGGGCTCTTACCATGCCCCTACCCTGAAAAGCGGGTGAGAACATTTTGTGTAAAAGCAAATATTCTTTAAGCTGGAAGAGAGTTCTGGATGGATGTTGGGGAGGTGAAAGGGCCAAGCAGTTATGTATACTGAGACTGCTCTCTCCATATCCATTCTGCATACCATCCACTGAGAAGCTGGTATGGTGTTTAAAGAAGTAATGGCATATAGCTTCTCTTTTTTGGATTTCCTATCCATTTAGGTCACCACAAAGCCGAGTTCTCTGACCTTATAAGTATATTCTCATTAGTTATCTATTTAATAATAAGTATCAGTAGTGTATATATGTCAGTCCAAACTCCCAATTCACTTTGCTGTATAATTGAAACTAACACAACATTGTAAAGCAACTATTTTCCAATAAAAATTAACTTAAAAAAGAGAATATCAGCTTAGGAGATAAACTTGATTGATCTAAGGATGAATATATCCCCCCAATACACCTGTCATTGATTCACTGATACTTATTTACATATGAGCATGTGTTCCAATCCTGACCAAAGGGATATAAGAAAACCCCAGCCAGTTCTGTGATGCTAAATCCAGGTCTGCACTGATCCAGGGCATCAGTATTAACACCATCTGTGTCCCTGGGACAGTAAATGTAAATATAAATGCATTACATTAAATGTAAATGCTTGTACATTTAGTTTCTTAACCAGTGGGCACCCTGTCACTTCTGGTAGGGATGTGTGTGTGTCTCCATGGGGAGTGGAGGGTGAGAAGGAGGGTCCTCTGCCATCTGATCCCATGTGACCCATCACTGGTTACCTTTGATCAGTAATGTATTCATTGGAGTCCACACCAGGCATGGATGTGGACTCTGAATGTTTCATCATATTCCTTCAGTTCCATGGATTTGAAATGAACTCATCATTGGTGTGGAGGCTTCCCAGGTGGCACCAGTGGTAAAGACACATCTGTAATGCAGGAGACCTGAGATACAGGTTCAATCCCTGGGTTGGGAAGATTCCCTGGAGGAGGGCATGACAACCCACCTCAGTATCCTTGCTGGAGAATTACATGGACAGAGGAGCCTGGAAGGCTACAGTCCATGGGGTCGTAAAACGTCAGACACAACTGAAGTAACTGAGCACACATCCTTGCTGAGAGCCTCAGAACCCTTGAAGAGCTTGTTCACAGTTAGGAAACATTTGCAATGTCACCCCAGAGTTATAGTCAGCTTTATTCTGTTTCACCTCCAAGTGGGAGTTAAGCTTCAGAACAAGCAAAGAGCTCTCTATTTTTAGAAGAAATACATTGCATTCCGAAATGGTGAGATTTCTGGAAACATTTTTCCTCAAAGATAACATTGGAAGCCATGCCCTTTTCCTCACTATACACAAAGGATGAAGAATGAAGCTCAGACCCTAATGCCACTGGCAGCAATAACCGAAGTTACTCAGCCTTAAGATAAAGCCAACTTTTATATTTAAGCTAAAAAACCAACTAATCCTAAAATGAAGCCTAATTCTGGAGTGCTAGTCATGAGTTAAGATTTAACGTCTTTACTCTTTAAGTCAGTTTGATTTGTGTATTATTTGCAGCTTCAGACATTGTAACTGATACAGAAATTGGTAGACATTTGGCTCAATATGAGAATTAAGCATGAGTTTGACAAAGCTATGACCCATAAAAGAAAAAGCCATAGTAACAATTTTAAAACATTTAGAACCTATAAAATAAAGCATGAAGTGAAGGCACATGTTCTGGTCTTCTCTGTAGAGGGTACTGGAAGGCTAAAGCAACAGCTGCCATTTGATCCTTAAATGAGCACCAACTCTCTGATTACCTCCTACCTGAGATTTAATGTGCAGATTCAGCCTTTAATCTGGATTGTAGGGAGAATTTCATGGTTTACATTTTGAACTCTGCTTGGAAACCTCTTTGAAGATCAGCCAGAAGATTGTGCAAATAACCTGCAGAAGCTTACAGCTGTCCTCCTGTACTTCATGATGAGCACACAGTCATTTTCCCAATGTGATAAAAATCTGATTACATTTGAACATCACCTTCTACAGGTTATTATGTTCTTGTCACCAAAATACACTAATCATTTCTCTAGTTTTTCTGATTTTCATAGCAGGAAAGTGCTAACAGTCCACTTTCCTCTTAAGAATCATGTTCTTTTTTATTTAGGATAGCAACTGACATGCATGGTTCTACAACACTCAACATTTGCTATTTTGTTTTGCCTCATATACAGATGGTTGGCCACAATATATTATATGTGTGTGTGTGGGGGTTAGTTACTCAGTCATGTCCAACTCTTTGTGATCGTAGCCTGCCAGGCTCTTCTGTTCATGGAATTCTCCAGGCAAGAATACTGGAGTGGGTAGCCATTTCCTTCTCCAGGGTATCTTCCCAATGCAGAGATCAAACCTGGGTCTCCTAAATTGCAGGTAGATTCTTTACTGTCTGAGCCACCAAGGAAGCCCTACAATAAAATTTCTATTAAATTGAGCCATATAATGTAGGCTTTTTAATGGTTTTCTTTACAAAAGTATAGTAAATTTTATTCTTGGCTCAATTTTGTAAATTTGTTGTTTTCAGATTGAATAAAAATACATTTTTATTAATACATATTTGAATATTTTTGTGAATACTATTTTCTTCAAAAATTGCACCATTTTTAAAGTCTAGATTATGATAGTGCAGAAAACTATGAGTAGTCACAGGGTAACATGTTTAATAAGTATAAATGTAGAGTGATTTCAGTCTAATTGAGTGTGTGCATGCATGCTAAGTCGTGTCTGAATCTTCGTAACCCCTTGGACTGTAGCTTGTCAGGCTCCTCTGTCCATGGGATTTTCCAGGCAAGAATACTAGAATGGGATGTCATTTCCTGCTCCAAGGAATCTACCTCACCCAGGGATCAAACCTGCATCTCTGATGTCTTCTGCATTGGAAGGTGGATTCTTTACCACTGTGCCAGCTGGGCAAATCATAACTAAAGGCAGTAAGTCAAATTAAACTTCCAAGAAATTTCAGTTACCAAGAGAAATGTGCCTTTATCATGTGTTTCATATCAAATACCAAATTATTGTTATGTCAAATTATTGTTATGTCATAACAAAGGTAACAATTAAAAGCTTAATTATTTCTGCTCTTAACAATACAGACATCAGGATAACAAATAATAAACAAAAATGAAAAAATAAACTATTTTTACAAATAAAAACACTGATTTTTGCACACGCATTCAGGTTTCAGTGACAGAAAAATGAACA
>SJYC01014301.1:0-11034 GCA_006408675.1 Madoqua kirkii
TCCCCCCACCCCATCTCCCCAGCTCATCCCGTACACCAGCCTCAAGCATCCTATATCCTGTACTGAACATAGACTGGCACTTCATCGCTTCTATTCTTTTCACAGCTCTTTGTAAGGCTTCTCCAGACAGCCATTTTGCTTTTTTGCATTTCTTACTATAGTCCCTATTGTCCTATATTTCAGACATACATCTGGAGTTACTTTTGCAAGACAGCACAATAAATAGTCTTCTCTTACATTACGAGAACAGAGGGGCTTGAAACAAGATAGATTGGCTGAGAAAGACTTTCATGTTTGGAAACAGAAAAATTCCTAAAATAAAAATGAAACAATCATTTATGGTATAATTTTTGACTCTTTTGAAATTAATTTTCTACAATACTTGTTCTCTTGTGATCGGCTTATTTAACTTCGTATAATGTTTTCAAGGTTGCTTCATCCATGTTATTGCACATGTCAGAATTTCCTTCCTTCTTTAGGCTAAATAATATTCCATTGTATTATATGCCATATTTTGTGTATCCATTCATCCATGGATGGATATTTAGGTTGCTTCCATGTTTTGGTCATTGTGAATAAGTCTGCTATGAATATATAAATATTGAAGTATTCAGGTGTACAAATACCTGAGTTTCTTCCTTCATTTCTTTCAGGTATATATCAGCAGTAGAATTGCTAGATGATATGACCACTTTTTAATTTTTTTGAGGAAGCAGCTAAAAAAAAAGTTAAATTTGGATTTAAATATACTTGGCCACAGAAACAGGAACTATTAATTTCTGAATAAAGATTCTTACCTCTCTAAAAGCCACAAAAATGTGATTGTGTGTCAAAGAATTCTGACAAAAGTGCCACTCTACCTTGGCACTTCACACAGTCTCGATTATACTCTGTCTTGACTGTACTTTCAGCTCCATAATCTTTGCACTATTCTAGCCTTCTGCATCCTAACAGGATGTGTCTTAATGCATATATAGACTTTTTGACATAAAGAGGGTTCTACCTCCTCGGTTTCAGAAAGTTTGCTACTATTTATTGGGTTTTCTTAAATTCAAAATAGCTTAGAAGTCAGGAAGCTTGAGTCCAATTTCTATCTCTGCCTTTTACTAAAACTATACTTGCTCATTTATTCATTTTTTTAAAATGCGTTGAGCGCCAACAATTTTCCAGGAGCTATGCCAGGTGCTAAAAATGCAAAGAGATCATGACATACCCCTTCTGTCAAGAAGTTTACAGTGACTGAAATAGACAGCAAAAATAGCTCTCTAATACCCTTCAGAGGGATAAAGTGGGGAATTTTTAAAGAGTGATCCATAAGAAAGGGCTTTGTATATTTTAAACACTAAATGCATGCAATGTGATTAATATCACCTTGGTTCCCAGCCACACTTTGGGTATTCTCAAATCCTCATAAATTGGAGAAAGAGGTTATAACATATAACTACAGAGTAGAATAGCATTCCTTATTTGTACTGCAGAAACAGCACCAATAACAAAAAACTATGACCAGTAGTTTATATTTTTAATATTAAAACATCTAAACCCAATTTAAAACATTTGACTTCTCCAAACTCCTGTTTCCTTTCCATGAACCACATACTTAAATCTACTGATGACTCTCAAGATATATGTTGACATGAAGGGAAGGACTTTCTCTCCCTTTAATTAAAAATGGAAAGAGTAATTAGAAAAGATAATAGAGAAGGTGATCCCTGCCTTAGGAGGATGTTTGACGTGTCAGAGAGGTCCCAACTGTCTATGGGTATTACCTTCACTGACCTCATACACAAAGAGCTAAATTAAAAAAGTGGCAATCAGCCAGCATATTTTATTCTTTATTAATTTCTAATAAATATATTTTCTTGTCTTTTTTTCTATGCAGTTAAATGGAAATACCAGTTGCATGGTTAATGTCCATTATCAAAAACCAATTAACTCTCCCCATTATCTTAGTCTTAGGTGTTCTATTAAGCAATGCCAAAATAACACATCACTGGCCTCTATTAAAATGCAGTAAAACAATTAAAATATTTTATCCTCCTTACTACATTGTGAACAAATAGCAATGCCTTGCCACTGAGACACTGAGAAGCCATGGTAAAACAATGCAACTTGAACTGATCAAGTATTCAGTCAGCTAGTACAATAAAGGGGGTAACAGGAAAAAACATTAGTTTTATTATTCAATGGAGAACTGTAGAGAGAAATTTGCTACCTGGTTTCAGTTTCAGGAAATAGATTATTTTGGAAGGATCATCAGTATGTCTTATAAAACAATAAAATATACATTGGTTATTATCAGTGTTAAAACTTATCCATGTTAATTGAAAGAGTGTTTCCTGAACACTACCTCTGTAGAGAATGAGTGTCACATAGGCTGCCACGGAAGCACAAGACTAGGCATAGAGGCCAATCTTGGAAAATTCAAGGACGGCTTTGTGGAGAAAGGAACACCCATACTGTGACAAAAAGGAGAAATTATACTATTAATAGCAAAGTCAGAAGAGTGAGGAAATGCTTCAGTTCAATTCAGTCGCTCAGTCGTGTCTGACTGTTTGTGACCCCATTAATTGCAGCACGCCAAGCCTCCCTGTCCATCACCATCTCCCGCAGTTCACCCAATCTCATGTCCATTGAGTTGGTGATGCCATCCAGCCATTCATCCTCTGTCGCCCCCTTCTCCTCCTGCCCCCAATCCCTCCCAGCATCAGAGTCTTTTCCAATGAGTCAACTCTTCCCATGAGGTGGCCAAAGTACTGGAGTTTCACCTTTAGCATCAATCCTTCCAAAGAACACCCAGGACTGATCTCCTTTAGAATAGACTGGTTGGATCTCCTTGCAGCCCAAGGGACTCTCAAGAGTCTTCTCCAACACCACAGTTCAAAAACATCAATTATTCGGCACTCAGCCTTCTTCACAGTCCAGCTTTCACATCCATACATGACCACTGGAAAAACCATAGCCTTGACTAGATGGACCTTTGTTGGCAAAGTAATGTCTCTGCTTTTTAATATGCTATCTAGTTGGTCATAACTTCCTTCCAAGGAGTAAGCGTCTTTTCATTTCATGGCTGCAGTCACCATCTGCAGTGATTTTGGAGCCTCCCAAAATAAAGTCTGACACTGTTTCCACTGTTTCCCCATCTATTTCCCATGACGTGATGGGACCAGATGCCATGATCTTTGTTTTCTGAATGTTGAGCTTGAAGCCAACTTTTTCACTGTCCTCTTTCACTTTCATCAAGAGGCTTTTTAGTTTCTCTTCACTTTCTGCCATAAGAGTAGTGTCATCTGCATATCTGAAGTTACTGGTATTTCTCCTGGCAATCTTGACTCCAGCTTGTGCTTCTTCTAGTCCAGTGTTTTTTATGATGTACTCAGTTGCTGCTGCTAAGTCGCTTCAGTCATGTCCAACTCTGTGCGACTCCAGAGACTGCAGCCCACCAGGCTCCTCCGTCCATGGGATTTTCCAGGCAAGAGTACTGGAGTGGGGTGCCATTGCCTTCTCTGATACATCCTTGACATACTCCTTTTCTTATTTGGAACCAGTCTGTTGTTCCATGTCCAGTTCTAACTATTGCTTCCTGCTTCCTGACCTGCATACAGGTTTCTCAAGAGGCAGATCAGGTGGTCTGGTATTCCCATCTCTTTCAGAATTACAGCAGATACAATAAACAAGATGGAAGCAAGAAGGGACACATCTTAAAATTAGGGTTAGAGACCTTCCAGGTGGTGTTAGTGGTAAAGAACCCAATGGAAGAGATATAAGAGATGCAGGTTCAATTCTTGGGTCAGGAAGATCCCCTGGAGGAAGGCGTGGCAATCCACTCCAGCATTCTTGCCTGGAGAATCTCTAGGGTCACAACGAGTCGGACAAAACTGAAGTTACCCAGCATGCACAGTATTTGAATATTGAAGGCAAAGAGGGAATATTTGATAGATAAAACTGGGGTTAGCAGAAAACAGATAAAAAATAAACCTGCAGTCCATTTTAAGGAGTTTTGACTTTTTCCTCAAGCAATGAAAAAGTTCCGAAACATATAGCCAAGAGGGATTTTTGACCTTGTATTATAAAAAGAGTAAGATGATGATTGTGTTTTTTCCAACCATCTTTGAAGTGCATTCACTTACCTAAAATCAAGAAACCTAAATTGTGATAACATTTCAGTGTCCTGTGGAGATGGTTGTGTCAGATGTATTGTGCTTGGAAACTGAGTATCTTTCCCTCCAAAATAACAGAATTTGTGTCAGAAAATTGATCCTCCTCCCACCACACAAAGAGACAGTCAGGAAGAAATTGCAGGATAGGACAACCAAAGGGAGCCAGATATGCACTTATTAAAAGAGAAGCCACAGAAAGGCAAAGATGTCTTTCCAGACATACGCGTCTGACATGTGGTAGGTGTTTAATAAGTACTTGCTCACTGAAGAGCACGTTGGTACAGCCTGTGGAAAAGAGAAATTATAGAGGAGACAATGAATGCTGTGTCATGAGGTGAAGATACAAAGACCAGAGTAAAGGGATGGTTTGAAAAGCAGGAAAAAATAGAGAAGAGAACGGAGTACTACAAAAAAAAAAAAAAAAAAAAAAAGCTGGAGGGGAAGGAAATGTGTAATTGCAATTTATTCTTAGAGCAGCGAACTCTTACCAGAAGAGAGCATTGAGTCAGTTTTAGGGAGCTGTAAGTCAGCTGTAGCATACATAAAAAGGCTTGAAATAAACACACAGACCTCACAAGAGTCCTGAGGAGAAGGCACGCTTACCTGAAAGCTTACAGCACTGAGGCATTGGTGCTTAAAATGAAGCAAACTTGAATAATGTAAAGCTATTTGGGTTTAACGTAAGTGCATAGAAAGCCTGTTTTTCAATATTTCCATAAGGAAATTAAATTTATGTCAAATCCCCAACTTTGATTAAAAGCTCCAATTTTAGAACTCTAATCAAATTTTGTCTCACATAGAAACACTTCAACCTGGATGGATTTTGTAGATAAACTGACTTCAGATTTTATGATGAAGCACCCTAGCTCTACCACCCAAAAAGCCCACAGAGACAGCTCAAAGAGTCCATTTGGACCCTGAAAATAGGGCAGTCCATCTCTTCCTAACTTGTGTAGATTTAATAACTGTAGATAGGCAATAGCACTAACAGGAGGCATGGAAGAGAGAAAAACATTTTCTAAATAAGGGAAAATACTGGAGAACTATAGAAACTCACCCTCCTTTTTTATGTGGAAACCAACTTTATGTCCAGAATAAGTCAACCAGAATCCAGATGACTTGTCCAATGGGCTATTCTTTCCCAAGAATTAACTGGTTTTTTTTCAGGGAAATTCCGTTATTATCTTTGTTTCTATTATCATCCTTTTATCCACTAAGATTCATCAAATACATACTATTAATGTGTATAATAATTTGTGATAAATAATTTTTGTTATTTAATCTTTATATTCTTCACATTAAGTAAATATTAGTATTATCTCCATTTCAGATGAAACAAAAACCAAACTCTACTTCCATTTAACTTCAACACTCCTGTCGTTAAAGCTTCTAATGTTCTACTTTCTTTCTTTTACTTGTTGTTCAGCTACTCAGTCATGTCTGACTCTTTGTGACCCCATGGACTGCAGCATGCTAGGCTTCCCTGTCCTTCACCATTTCCTGGAGTTTGCTCACACTCACGTCTATTGAGTCAGTGATGCCATCCAATTATCTCGTCCTCTATCATCCCCTTCTCCTTATTTGCATTTTAAAGAAATACACTTAACTTTCTTTATTGAAAGAGGAATTGGATTGGATTTCATTGTTAAAATCATAGAGGAGGAGAGGAATGGTTGGAGAGGGGCTGGTGGTAAAGAAACCACCTGCCAATGCAAGAGACATCAAAGACCTGGGTTCAATCCCTTGATTGAGAAGATCCCCTGAAGAAGGGCATGACAACCCACTCCAGTATTCTTGCCTGGAGAATCCCATGGACAGAGGAGCCTGGCAGATTACAGTCCATGGGGTGACAAAGAGTTGGACACTATGGAAGCTTCCTAGCACTCAGGCACACATACACTGGGCATCAGCTTTGCATAAGACATCGTTTGGATTCTTTCCTACTGCGTCTCACTTGTCAACAACAATCCAAAGAAATTTTGGAAACTCACTACATTGCACAAATAAGGAAACTGACTTTGGGTGTAATTTTTTAAAGGTGCTTCAGTGACTAACAATGAAGCTAAAATTTGAGGGAATATTTTATTTCAGATCCCATTGGGAGAACTAATTGGTTTATCTATTTCCTCCCAAATAAATCTTATCACATAAATTTTTCTAGAGCATTACAATAAAATTGCACTTCTTTATAACCCAACACCATATCCATTGATTAGTTTTGTCTGTTTTAAATATTTTTCTCTATCAAGATTAGTAGATTTCATCTACACTCTGAGGCCTTCTCATTCTCCATAGTTACAAGATGTATTTATTTATTTCACATGCCATCTTGTCTCATAAAAAAGTGACCAGAGAAAGAAGCTTCTATATCTTTTTAAACAAAGGAACAGTAAGTGTGTGAAGAACGTACAAGATAAGGGGGGCTAGGCTAGGGGTAGTAAGTGTTGGTCACTCAGTCGTGTCTGATGTTTTGTGACCACGCCCCATGGACTGTAACCTGCCAGGTTCCTCTTTCCATGGGATTCTCCGGGCAAGAATACTGGAGTGGGTTGCCATTCCCTACTCCACTGGATCTTCCCAACCCAGAACTGAGCCCCGGTCTCCTGCACTGCAGGCAGATTCTTTACCATGTGAGCCACCAGGGAAGCCCAGGAGTAGTGAAGGATGAGATAATAACTAGGTAGTTAAGGTTGACATGTTTGTTTGCACTAATTTCAGGTGAACGTCTTCCATTCTCCTGGTATGATCTGTTTTGGGAAGAAGAGCAAGTGTGTAGGGGGATGTGGAAGGAGAGGATCAGAGTGATCTTCTAAACTCCATCAGTGCAAGCTATTTTCTATCCCAGAATGTCACATTTTGGGAAGTTGTATCCCGAACCCCACCTCCAGCTTACCCTGCCTCACCTGTTCCTTCTCCCAGAAACCACAGCCAAGGGGGCTGCACAGTTCTGCTTCCACTCAGTCTGTTGACCGCCCCCACCCCAGGCTGTCCTCCCAGTGGCCCTGGGTGAACTGCAAGTGCTAGAGATCTGCAAACTCTTCCTGGTTTCTCTCTTTTGACCTGCATCCATCCTCACCAAACCTCACACAAGGCAATCAGGTTATATGGTTAAACTGTTGTTGTCGTTGTTCAGTGGCTAAGTCATGTCTGACTCTGCCATCCCCTTGACTGCAGCACTCCAGGCTTCCTTGTCCTTCACAATCTCCTAGATTTTGCTCAGACTCATGTCCATTGAGTCGGTGATGCCATCCAACCACCTCATCCTCTGCCATCCCCTTCTCCTACCCTCAGTTTTTCCCAGCATCAGGGCCTGGGCTCTATTCATTAGAGGCAGGTATGTCTCAAGACTAAGGGATTAAAATCACCCTCAGTGGAGAACCACTGGTCTCAAATATTCATTGTTGACCTCTGACCCTCAGCAGTGCTTTCCTGACATCCTTATTTCCAGCCCTGCTAATGGTAGCATAAGCATTTAATCCTAAATTAAGCTCTTTATTTCCAGTTCACATTAGCTTCTATATTCTAACCAAATCTTACTGAAGGGGAGGACATAACTGATTCTTTTCTGCATGTGAGTAATCCAAAATATTTTAAGTTTAGCTACATAAAATGTTTAAGTAGAAGTTAAACATTCTCATGGTTTATGTTTCTTTCCCACAGATAATTTTTAAATGTAATAGAATCCTTATTTTTTTTTAAAGAATACTATTCTAATGTTTGGAAAAATATCCATCTCCTACAATTGACTTTTTTTTTTTTTAATGTGACCGATTTGGCAAGGTTATATCTTGGGAGATAGATGCTGGCTTATATTTTTAGACCATGTTTATGCAAGAGTTAGATTATAATTTACTAAAATGTTAAGTATAAAAAGAGCAACCCAAAATAAAAGTATTTGATGTGGTTGTGGTACTGATTAGTTTGTACTATGTATGTCTATGTAAGACACATGAGAGAGAAAGTAGTATTTTCCCTTAATTGCCAATGGCCTAACTGGACTAGAGCCAAGAAGAAGTAAACAGAAAAATTGAAGGCTTTGATGCTTCCTAAACAGGGTTAGATCTAGTTGATGTTAGATTGTATTAACAAAGCAAACAAACAAACAAATGAAAAGAGCCCCCTTTTGATTATTACAATGTCACCTTCAATGCATTTTGATTAATCTTCTCACAAATAACACTTTTAAAAATGTATGTATTTATACAATTGTGAAACTGCATGGGCTTTTGAAATTCTCCAATGAAGGGTATTATAGAGGCGCCAGGTAACTAGAGATACAATATAAATCTTGACTGAATGTTTCAAAGTATAGAATTTCATGCCTTTCTTCTCCCATCTGTGCTCTAATCCTGCTTCTGAGAAACAAAGCATCGGGGGCACTTCACAGTGTGGTGCAGAAAATATAAATAAAGCTTAAAAAAAAAGTCTTCAGTAAGTTAGCATCCACTGAAGTTATGCCAACCTGTGAATTACAGTTTGCAGAAGCTTTAGAAATAAAGATAAAATTGCAGCATATCATGTCCCATGTGAAATGAAGAAATGTTTTTTTCCAGTATATGCCACGTAATAAAACAATACTCTGACCTAAATTGATTCACTTTCTAAAACACTGGTGTTTCTTGGCTTCTGAAATCTTTCACCCGTATTCTGTAGTCTGCTACACACATTTTGTAATACTCAAGCCATGGACTGAAGGTGGCAAATACAGTTTTGGCTGTGGTTAAGCCTGACCCAGGAGCATATGCATTTTAAGCTTAAGAAGGAGAAACAATTGCAGCATGTTGAAATTTATATATATTTTTTGTCCTTGGAATCGGTTAATATACTAGTTGCTAAATGCATGTTGCAGGTCTTACAGACTTTGAACTTGTATAATGATAGAAAAATACCACAGCATGAAATTTCTACTAAAGATATCATAAACAGTTTCTTGATCTTTAATAAATCCTCACTATAAAAAGCTTACACTTCAGTGTAGGGTATGAAGAGTTGCTGCTGCTGCTACTGCTGCTGTTGCTAAGTTGCTTCAGTTGTGTCCGACTCTGTGCGACCCCATAGACAGCAGCCCACCAGGCTCTTTCCTCCCTGGGATTCTCCAGGCAAGAACACTGGAGTGGGTTGCCATTTCCTTCTCCAACGCATGAAAGTGAAAAGTGAAGTCGCTCAGTCGTGTCTGACTCCTAGCGACCCCTTGGACTGCAGCCCACCAGTCTCCTCTGTCCATGGGATTTTCCAGGCAAGAGTACTTTAGGGGGGTGCCATTGCCTTCTCTGATGAAGAGTTGGCACAATAATACTTTGATATATCAGCCATAGCATTTTTTTCCCCTTCATATAGATCTGTGGCTTCATAAAATCCAGATTTCATTCATTCCATGAATGATGTTATGAAGGAATCCAAGAAAATTAATGTCAAATACCATACTCCTTGTGAAGGATTAGCATATAAAAAGCATGAAAGGAATAAGGGAAGAAATTCTCTTTTCTCCCAGCCTAGCTAAAGTTTTCTAGGAGGGAATCTAAGAGGAAGGAAACCTTATGAATTCCCAAGGAGGGCCTCACCATTATCTGCCCTGGAGCTGAGCCCTCCATCTCTCATGTCAGGGTTCACTCAGATTTCGGGGAGTGGGGGTGAAAGTGAGAAAAAGAAACCCTGTTACCCTGATTTAAATAAGACCCAGTGAGGAGCAACAGTCAGATTATCCTCCCCATACTGTAGTAGATAGCAAAGTATTAATATAAATGTTCCACCTAGAATAGTCTCTTAAATTTTCCCTCACTTCCCCCCCCCCAACCCCACTGCCATCCAGGACATAGAAAAAAACCACTAAAAAGTATATTGTGTTAAAGTCTAAATAAATCCAAGTGGACATAAATGGAAGCAATAAAATTCATTGATTAACCTAAAAGAAAAGAGAAAGAGGTAAAAGAAACAAAGAACAGACAAAGCAAATAGAAATTGGCTAGCAAGTTAGTAGATTTTAATCCAACTATATCCATAAATTACACTAATTGTGAATGGTCTAATGAAAGCAATTAAATAAGTGAAAGTGAAAGAGGAGAGTGAAAAAGTTGGCTTGAAACTCAACATTCAGAAAACTAAGATCATGGCCTCTGGTCCCATCACTTCATGGAAAGTAGACGGGGAAACAATAGAAACAGTGACAGACTTTAGTTTTCTTGAGCTCCAAAAGCACTGCAGATGGTGACTGCAGCCATGAAATTAAAAGACACTTGCTCCTTTGAAGAAAAGCTATGGCCAACCTAAACAGCATATTAAAAAGCAGAGATGTTATTCTGCCAACAAAGGTCCATCTAGTCAAAGTTAGGGTTTTCCAGTAGTCATGTATGGATATGAGATTTGGACTATAAAGAAAGTTGAGCACCGAAGAATTGATGCTTTTGAACTGTGGTGTTGGAGAAGACTCTTGAGAGTCCTTGGACTGCAAGGAAATCCAACCAGTCAATCCTATAGGACATCAGTACTGAATATTCATTGGAAGGACTGATGCTGAAGGTGAAACTCCAGTACTTTGGCCACTAATGCAAAGAACTGACTCATTGGAAAAGATCCTGATGCTGGGAAAGATTGAAGGCAGGAGGAGAAGGAGAGGATAGAAGATGAGATGGTTGAATGGCATCATCAACTCAATGGACATGAGTGTGAGTAAACTCCGGGAGTTGGTGATAAACAGGGAAGCCTGGCATGCTGTATTCCATGGGGTCGCAAACAGACACAACTGAACAAATGTACTGAATTTATGATATCCATAAATTACACTAATTGTGAATGGTCTAATGGCATCAATTATATCAGAAGAAACAAATTTTTAAATAGAATTAAAAAATTAAGACCCAAATATAGGCTTTCTACA
>SJYC01014302.1:0-25479 GCA_006408675.1 Madoqua kirkii
CATTTAAACTGCAAATGTAAATTAACATGCACAAAGAGGCATTATGATCTGGAACCAAAAAAAAAAAAATCATATAATTTAACAGACTAATTAAAAGGGAAAAGATATGAAATTCTCAATTCAGAAATTATCTTTTACAAATTCAACGTCCATTCTTTCTCAGGGCTTGGGAAATGTGTTTTATATATATATATATATGCATAGATAATAGAATTCTCGAAACTTAATAAGGAAATAATAGATAAATGGGCAAGAGATTTGGGTGCTTTCCCAAAGAAGATACAGGAATAAAAAATAAGTAAACTATAGTTATTGGTTTAGTCGATAAGTAGTGTCTGACTCTTGCGACCCCATGGACTATAACCTGCCAGGCTCCTTTGTCCGTGGAATTTCCCAGGCAAGCATACTGGAGTGGCTTGCCATTTCCTTCTCCAGGGATCTTCCCAACTCAGGAATCGAATTCAGGTCTTCGCATGGCAGGCAGATTCTTCACCAACTGAGCTAAATAGGACAATACAAAGGTTAAAAATCACAAAGAGATATTATTAAACACTTATAACAGTGGTTAACATAAAAAAAGAGGTGTATAATACCAAGTGTTCATCAAGATGCAAAGAACTCTAACTGTCACATAATGCTGATAGATTAACAAATTGGCACAGTTACTGTAGATGACAATTTGGCAATTTCTTATATATTAAAGACATGAGCCATGTAACCCAGGAACTGCATTCCTAGATGTTCATCATGTAAATTGAAATCCTATGTACACATCAAAGACTGTACATAAATGTATGTAGCAGTTTATTCATATCTTAAAATATAAAACAACCCAAATATGTCTCAGCAGGAAAATAAATAAACCTGGTGTGTTTGTATAATTAATAATAATAGTAATAAACTACTGATTTAGTCAGCAATGTAGATGAATAATTAGTGTGTTTTGCTAAGTGAAAAGTGCTGTGTTAGTTGCTCAGTCGTGTCCAGCTTTTTGAGACCCATGAACTGTAGGCTGCCAGGTTCCTCTGTCTATGGAATTCTCCAGGCAAGAATACTGAAGTGGGTTGCCATTTCCTTCTCCAGGAGACCTTCCATCCCAGGGATTGAACCCAGGTCTCCCTCACTGAAGGTGAATTCTTTACCATGTGGGCCACCAGGGAAGTCCAAGAATACTGGAGTGGGTTACCTATACCTTCTCCAGGGGATCTTCCCAACTTGGGAATTGAATATGGACCTCCTGAATTACAAGTAGATTCTTTACCATCTGAGCCACCTGGGAAGCTAAGTGAAAAGGTCAGACACAAAAATGCTATATATATATACTTCTATGATTTTACCCTAGAAGACATTCTGGAAAAGATTCAGTTATAAGAACAGTTCTCCTGATTTGTTGCTAGGGACTCTGTGTGTGTGTTGTGTAGTGGGGTTGGGCTGGGTGTGGGTGACCACACAGAAGAATAAAAGAATTTGGGAGTGGGGTGGAACTCCTTAAACCATGGTGAATGTGGTGATGGTGGTTACTCAAACGTATGCATTTGCCAAACTTCTCAAAAATGTACACTAAAAACAGAAAAGTTTTCTGTAAATTATATAATAATTTTTAAAAATTAAAAATAAACCATTGAAACATATAGAATGGACATCCAAATTAGTCCTGTTTGAAAAGAACTATATGAGTGAATAGTTAATGTATTGACTTGACTTTTCTACTAAATGCTAAGTTACCAGAAAGCAAAGGTTTTGCTTCATCTGTCTCTGTACGCCAGCACCCAGTATTATGTCTGGCAGAAACAAAGTTCTCAATAAAAGCTTGTCTTGTATAAAAGTTCAGTGGCTCAGTTAAGGGTTTTAAAGCTCAGGCACAGAGCTGATTGACTAATTCTATATAATCAATATCAGGGAAAAAAATTAATCTTGATACAAAATAAAGAGATATACCACACATGGGTGGAAGAAACAGTAAGCCAAATTTAGAGTCCCAAATGGCCCTTGATGAAAGGTTTATTTCAGGCATAGAGTATTTATTTTAAGAAAATGCTGGATCTGTCATATAAGATTGAGGTGATTAACAGTAAGAAGTTAAATGGCTACACCTCAAGGTGGAACCTGGGATAAATGAAATTGTGTATCTTAACATAAATTATCTAGATCCTCTGTGTGTGTGCCTTGGTTACTCAGTGGTGTACAACTCTCTGCAACCCCATGGACTTAAGCACACCAGGTTCCTTTGTCCATGGGATTTCCCAGGCAAGAATACTGGAGTGAGTGCCGTTCCTTTCTCCAGAGGATGTTCCTGACCCAGGGATTGAACCCGGGTTTCCTGCATTACAGGCAAACTCTTTGCTGTCTGAGCCACCAGGGAAGCCCTACCAAGATCCTAAAAGGTCTAAATGAGTCCTATAGAATCACTCAGACACAGAAATGAGAAGTTGTTCTCCTGGGAAGGTGATAAGCAAGAGTCTGAACGATGAAAACATTTTTAGTTGGACCAGCTTAAGCACTGTGGGATCCTGGGAGAGTCTCACCATGCAGCTGTCCTCTCCCTTCACAGTGTGTTTGATGCACAAAGTTGTGTGGGGAGCCTAAAGCTTTTGGATGCCCACTCAGGACCACGTGCACTTTTCCAGGCTCATTTACTAACAGAAATGAAAGTACTATGAGTCAATGAGATCAACAAGAAGCACCTGAGTGAGTGTCTTTCTCTGAAGCCACAGATCAAAGGGAAAGAAAAGATTCTGCTTGTTTTGGACATTCAATAAATTATTTGGTGAAAGAATAAATGGATGAACGAATGAATCAATGAGAGAAGGCATAAATGAACAGGGCTATAATTTGTGTTATTTGATGCTGAAAATAACAGAAGATAGGAGATTAACAGTAATGATGATGAACGTGTATGAAACAGGCTTTTAGAATTCAAACCTCTTTTCACTAATCCCCCTCATTTACACTCAGATTTGCTGGTGGCATGGTCCATTAGCCTCCTCTGTTTTTAGTTTCCAAATTCTAGATAGAGTTATCCCTTAGGAATGCTCTTCTGATTCGCTCTCATTCTCTGCATTTCTCTTTGTCTTTCTTTCCTGTAAATATATTCTCTGCACACGGCTTTTCAGAAAGAAATCTCAAGCCCTTATGAGCCCATAGGCTGTTTTTGTGTTTTATACTTATGATCCAAGAAAAGCAATAAAACCTACTGTCTTCTTGGTATTTAATTAGCAGTTATACCCCCTGTCTATGTCACAGCATTCTTATTCTTACAGTTTCAAAATAAAAGGAAAAAAAATCTTGTTTTTACAAATTTACCAATTTAGGCTCATATTTTATTATCAAGACAATTGATGATAACAGAATAGATGTGTTTGGAACTATTGCCCAAAGGGAATTCCATTTACCACATTATGAGCCAAAGGTCAGCCCATGTTACCTTGGCATTAAAACACAAATCATGAACTGAAGTAATTCAATGCATACCTGAACAAGCAGTAGAAAAACCTGGTAAGCTACATAAACTGGCTTTGATAACATTTAAACTGCAGCAAGTCAGAACTTCAAAAAATAGTGTTTTGTGTTATTCAGTATTGAAAAACAACGTAGTAAGAATGTGATGATCAGGGAAGTGATGTAGAAAGCATTTAGTTCTACTTTAATTTTCTGCTTTTCTAGTTGTACTAATTTAAAAAGGAAGAACCATCAGAATCCTCTAGTACAACTGAAGAAACGTGGTAATATTTCATTCAATTAATGATTCACCAGGGTGACTCACAACTTTCTCTCATCAATTTCCTTCCACTGGAAAGTAGATAATAAGCCTTGTAATGTACTAACCACACAGAATCATCAAGATTTAATGAAAAAATGAATTCACTAATATGTGCTACAGGTGAAGGAAATACTGCACACACCATTTAGGAGATTTTAATCTCCAGATGTTTTAAGTTCTGATTAGTGTTGGGTAGTTGAATCAGTTGGCATTTGTAACTGATGACTTGTATTATATGTAGATATTGATATCTCTAATTTCAACCTTGATGCATGATTTTTTTCTCTTTGAATTCTCACAACAACCTAAAGAACTAAGTTATTAGGTTACAAAGAAAAAGTGAGACTCAGAGACAATGGTTGTTCAAGTCACACAATTGGCAACTGGCAATTACAACTATTTCCTCCAAGTGTATCGATCTTAAAAAGTAGTAAGTGAACAGAATTATCAGTATAATCTGAGGAACTATCTTAACTTTAACATTGTCTGTTTTTATATGGCACTTTTGTTCCTAAGAAGTGGCACGGCGATTGGTGTTCACAGTGGAGTGGAGCGATGATTCAGTACAGGAGCATGGGCTTGAAAGATTACCCTTAGATCTAATTCTCTTTTTTGTTTGTTTCTTTGTTTTCTTCTGGTAATAGCATGATTCCGCTTTTACAGTACTGATTAAAGAAGAATGCTGGAAGATTTTTGTGTTTGTGGGTTTGGGTACTACAAGTAATCATTTTCTTTCCTCTAGTATTTGTCCCCACTGAACCTTTGACCTGTTTTCCTGAAAACCTAAGAATTTTCTTTCAATACAACTCTTCGAACAGTGGAAGAATTAAGCACATAATTTCTTTAAAAATGTCACCTACAAGTCAGAAAAGAATTTTACTTAATAGAGTTTCGCAAAATTGTGTTGTTCCATCACTAAGTTCAGTCTGACTGTGACCTCATGCACTATAGCACTCCAAGCTTCCCTGTTCTTCACTGCCTCCTGGAGTTTGCTCAAATTCATCCAACCATCTCATCTTCTGTGCCTCCTTCTTCTCCTGCCCTCAATCTTTCCCAGGATCAGGGTCTTTTCCAATGAATCGGCTCTTCATATCAGGTGGCCAAAGTATTGGAGCTTCAGCTTCAGTTTGCAAAACTGAGGTAGTCCAATTCCCAAAGAGAGGAAGTATTTCTGAATCTGAGTCTAATAAACAAGCTGGACTCTTGCGACTTCCCCAGAGTGATACAGAAGCCTTCCTGCTACATATTAAACTAAAATAATGAACACAGTGTCCAGGATTTTTAATGTGTACATCTGACAAAAGGTAATACTATCTTGTTTTGCTAAATATGGACAGCACAATGATGTAAAAGGCTTAGTGAGAACTTTGTGACCCCATTATCAAGCTCTGCCAGTGAAAGATCCTTGTTGTGTCCATAATGCTTTGGGTAGTGTCCTGCCACTTTCTTTATCCTCTTATTACCTCACATTTTCAACATTGGCTATTGTAATAATCATCACTTGCTTTTAACACTGCAAAGTTAGGGTTTTTTTTCACATTGTCTTTTCACAGTGGTTCATCTCCAGAAAAATTAGGCATATTCTAGCATTAGAGGTTACATTGAAAAAGGGTCCTTTAAAAATATATTGGTGTGGGGTATGTCAAAGGGCACAAGGTCACCTGAAAGAGCTCCCAGTGGCCAAAGCTGCAACAATTAGAGCAATATAGCATTATTGTATTATAATGAGAAATATAAATATGTATGTTAATACAGATGAATAAATTAATAAATGAGGGAGACAAGTTAAATCTCCTGTGCAGAAGAAAGCCAAATAAATTATATAGATACTTCTTCACTGTAGAGAAGGTAGAGCCTTACTCTACACTCCCTAAATATGGGCTTGCATCCAAGGAAAATCACAGCCTGTCACATTCTAAGGAGAAATCACAGCCAAAGCACAATCCTAAAGAGACATGATAACTAAACGTAATGTGGAATCTTAGATAGGATCCTGAATAGAAAACTATGTTAAGTAAAAACTAAGGGACTCTGAATAGACTCTAGACTTTAGTTAATTATAATATATGGATATCGGTTCACTAATTGTTACAAAGGGGCCTTACTGTTGTTCAGCTACCCAGTCATGTCAGATTCTTTGTGAGCCCATGGACTGCAGCATACCAGGCCTCCCTGCCCCTCACCATTTCCCAAAGTTTGCCCAAATTCAAGTCTGTTGCATCAGTGGTGCCATCCTGCCATCTCATCCACTGATGTTTTCTTCTTCTTCCCTCAATCTTTTCCAGCATCAAGATCTTTTCCAATGAGTTGGCTGTTCATATCAGGTGACTGGAGCTTCAGCATCAGTCCTTCCAATGAGTATTCAGGGTTGATTTTCTTTAAGATTGACTGGTTTGATCTCATTACTGTCCAGAGGAATCTCAGGAGTCTTCTCCAGTTCCACGAAGGCATCAGTTCTTTGGTGCTCTGTCTTTTTTACAGTCCAGCTCTCACAACCATACATGACTACTGGGAAGACCATAACCTTGACTATATGGACCTTTGTTGGTAGAGTGATGTCTCTGCTTTTCAACACACTGTCTAGGTTTGTCATAGCTTTCCTACCAAGAAGAAATCATTTTCTGACTTCATGTCTGCAGTCACCATCCACAGTGATTTTAGAGCCCAAGAAGAGGAAATCTGTCACAGTGTCCACCTTTCCCCCTTCTATTTGCAATGAAGTAATGGGGCCAGATGCCATGATCTTAGTTTTTTAATATTTAGCTTTAAACCAGCTTTTTAACTCTCCTCCTTCACCCTCATCAAGAGGTTCTTTAGTTCCTCTTTGCTTTCTGCCATTAGAATGGTATGATCTGTATATCTGAGGTTGTTGATATTTCTCCTGCCTATGTTGATTCCAGCTTCTAACTCATCCAGCCTGGCATTTCTCATGATGTGTTCAGCATATAAATTAAACAAACAGGATGACAGCAGACAGGACTGTTATACTTCTTTCTCAGTCCTGAACCAATCAGTTGTTCCATGTGTGTGTTAGTTGCTCAGTCATGTGTGACCCTTTGCTATTCCATGAACTGTAGCCTACCATGGGATTCTCTGGGCAAGAATATTGGATCAGGGCTGCCATTTCCATACAGGGTTCTTACTGTTGCTTTTTGACCTGCATACAGGTTTCTCAGGAGACAGGTAATATGATGTTCCCATCTCTTTAAGAATTTCCCACAGTTTATGTGATCCACACAAAGACCTTAGCATAGTCAATGAAACGGAGGTAGATGTTTTTCTGGAATTCCCTTGCTTGCTCTATGATCCAGCAAATGTTGGCAATTTGATCTTTGGTTCCTCTGCATTTATAAACCCAGCTTGGACAGTTTGGAAATTCTTGGTTCATGTAATGCCGAAGCCCAGCATGTAAGATTTTAAACATGACCTTACTAGCATGGGCTGCTACTGCTGCTAAGTCACTTCAGTCGTGTCCGACTCTGTGCAACCCCATGGATGGCAGCCCACTAGGCTCCTCCATTCACAGGATTTTCCAGGCAAGAGTACTGGAGTGGATTGCCATTGCCTTCTCCGATGAGTGCAATTGCCCACTGGTTTGAATGTTCTTTAGTACTCCTTCTTGGGAACTGGTACCATGGTTCATTCATTAAGATCTTTTCTGTACACTTCTTCTATGTATTCCTTCCATCTCCTTGATAGCTTCAGCTTCTACTCGGCCTCTACCATTTCTGTCCTTTATTGTGCCCATCTTTGTGCAAAATGTTCCCTTGATATTTTCAATTTTCCTGAAGAGATCTAGTTTTCCCCCTTCTGTTGTTTATCTCTATTTTTAGCATTGTTCCTTGAAGAAAGCCTTCTTGTCTCTCCTTGCTATTCTTTGAAACGCTGTGTTTAACTGGTGTACCCTTCCCTTTCTCCCTGGCTTCTCACTTCTCTTCTTTCTTCAGCTGTTTGTAACCACTCTTCGGATAACCGCTTTGGCTTCTTGCTTTTCTTTTTCTTTGGGATGGCTTTGTTCCCTGCCTCCCGTGCAATACTATGTACCTTTATCCGTAGGTCTTCGGACATACTATTTACTACACACTGTTTACTAGATCTAATCCTTTGACTTTGTCATCTTCACTGAATATTCATAAGGGATTTGATTTAAACCATACCTAGCTGGCCTAGTGGTTTTCTCTAATTTCTTTAATTTAAGCCTGAACTTTGCTATGAGAAGCTGATGATCTGAGCCATAGTCAGCTCCAGGTCTTGGTTTTTTTCTGACTGTATATAGCTTCTCCATCTTTAGCTACAAACAATGTAATCAATTTGATTTTGGTTTTGACCACTTGAGATGTCCATATAAAGTGTGTTAGCTGTGACCAGTGCAATCTCTTGTCAAAATTCAGTTACTCTTTGCCCTGCTTCTTGCATATATTTCACCAAATGTCTGACCCTTCTCTTTCCTGTCTGAACCCCTCATTGTGACTTCACTTTCTAAGCTTTTTCCTGTGGTCCATCTTCTCACTTATGTTTGCAAACACATGGAGTTTCCTTCCCCTTTTGTCTTTCTTCCTCACTTCCCATGCACAAAACTTCGGCTTCAATCAGTTCTAACATCTTGCAGAACCCTTGAAATTGAGCACCACAGAACATAAATTGGTCTGGAGGCAGTTTATTATGATAGAACTATGATATTGTTCCTTGATCATACCAAAGATGGAGCAAACTCTGAACTAAATTAATGACACTCAGGTTTTATAGAGACAAAACACACACTTAGATTTCTTTATATCACCTCATATGATTTAAGCTGAATAGTCACACATATATGCAAACCAAATTTTATTATTGCTCTTTTTGTTTTTTTTTTTTAAGAAAAGAGGAGTGTTGTCTCATTGATTGACTTGAAGTTGTTTGAAGGTGTTGAAGTTGTTTGAAGGTGTTGAAGTTGTTTGAAGGTGTTGAAGTTGTTTGAAGGTGTTGAAGTTGTTTGAAGGTGTGTAGCTGGACTTGGATGAATCGATTTTGTAACCAATAGAATGTGTACTGCTCCTTCCTGAGCTAGTAAAAAAGAAAAGAAAAGAAAAAAGCTACTTTTCCTTGTTAAAAAAAAAAAGCATAATGACTTTTTAAATATGGTGGGGGAAGGTAGGAGGAATGTCTCAATATCAAATCTTTTCAAGCACTATACGACCCAACACGTTTATTTTTTACACCAAAGCTGCTGAGAAATGTGGAGAAGGCAATGGCACCCCACTCCAGTACTCTTTCCTGAAAAATTCCGTGTACAGGGGAGCCTGGTAGGCTGCAGTCCATGGGGTCACTAAGAGTCAGACCCGACTGAGCGACTTCACTTTCACTTTTCACTTTCATGCATTGGAGAAGGAAATGGCAACCCACTCCAGTGTTCTTGCCTGGAGAATCCCAGGGAGGGGAGAGCCTGGTGGGCTGCCGTCTATGGGGTTGCACAGATTTGGATGCGACTGAAGAGACTTAGCAGCAGCAGCAGCTGAGAGATGAAAGGATGAAACCATATACAGCATAGCATCTAGAGTTAACAATACTGTATACATATGAAAGTTGTTACGAGAGTAGATCTTAAAACTGAGAAAAAAATTATAACTATGTGAGGTGACTGATATTGGAAAAGCTTACTGTAATTGTTTTTAACCTATACATTGATTAAATCATTATATTATACACCTAAAACTAATACAGTGTTATGTCAATTATATCTCAGTAAAATTGAAAAAGAATCCTAAAAGCACTGATAATTTTACCTGTGTGTACCCATAAAATAATAATTCACTGCTTCAAAGGAAAGAAAAGCAACTCTACAGTCTTCTTCCTTTTATTCAATCTACATTGTTTTAAAGTTTAAAATTGAAATTATTTTCTATAAATATTATTTATCACCTTTTATTAGATTATCACACTTTTATGGATACTGATGTTGTAGTGCTGAAAACTAGGGGTATGGGAAATCCTGAAAGTAAATAAGAACTAAAAGCATCCTCAAATGCAAATGTTTCTTAGCATATTTCCTAGAGTCTGAGACATATTTTTACAATTTCAACTTTTCAGAATCAGTGTCTTGCAATTCACATGTATATATTTGATATAATAATGTTTCAATGTTTCCAACAAATCTGCTTTCAAATTGATGATGAATCCTAAGCTAAATTAGTGGCATACTACTCCACACAGTAAAGAAACCACCTGCAATGTGGGAGACCTGAGTTCGATTCCTGGGTTGGGAAGATTCCCCTGGAGGAGGACATGGCAACCCACTCCAGTATTCTTGCCTGTAGAATTCCATGGACAGGCTGGCAGGCTACAGTCCACGGGGTCTCAAAGAGTCAGACAGGACTGAGCACATATACATACTCGTGATACAGAAAATTTTATATATGAGGGCTAAAGCTTAAAGTCTGGGGCTCACAAACTGTGACCAAACTAAAGCTTAAAGTCTAGGGGAACACAGCTGAGTGACTGAACTGAACCAAAAGCTTAAAGTTAACTTGCTTTCACAAGATATAAAATCAGCAAATATTAAAGCCCAAAATTGGTCAAGGTCTTTCTGACAAGTCTCTGCTCTAGGCTCTCATGTGATCTAAGACTCATTCCCTTTTAGTACAGCCAATGTTTACTGCCCAACTTTATTCTCCAATAATTTCAACTTTATTATATGATTACATGATTCTTTGACATAATATAGATCAAATACTTCAGATGGAAACCATTTCCTATTTAGTGCTATGAATTTTATTGCACTACTGTTAACAACTTTGTTTTAACCATAAAGAGTTACTGTGATTTCATGTTACTGAACTCTATGCTGAAATTTGTTGGGTGCTTTTGTTTAAGTTTGGGATTGTGGGATGCACATGAGACAGAATAATAGAATAATAAAGTTTTTTCGAAGTTCTCTGCTAATACAGTCGATCCAAAAGAGATTATAGATAGCATAGCTCAAATTCTAATTTAACAGCAGAAATTGTCCTGTGTTTACATTTTTATTACCTGGCATTTATCTTCTAATTACAGTCACCAGTTATAATACTTACAGTAATTTCAAAGTCACGAGGCTTTTATGCCCGCTAGCTCCAATCTTCCACATCATTTAATGGAAAAATTGCAACCCAAGGCATACAGAAAGAAGTGGGTATATTTATAGTGAAATTTTTCTCTTCAACTAGATTTTTAGTTATGGGGTTATAAATGGAATTGTGGCAATAGCCTCAAACAGTTATTAAGAATAAGTATGAGAAACTTATTGGTTATTCAAATGTATGAAGCCCTTTTATCTAGAAATACAGATGAGAACTAGGAATTGGATTATTCAATAGTTAACCTTTCCACATTTTTTTTAAGAAATAGTCCAAAGATAGCTAGAAAAGTTGTTTTTCCTTTTCCTTCTCAAATTTAATTATTTTAAAACACTGTAGTATTTTTACCTTAAAATGTGGTTGCTCAGCTGACATCTTTATACTTTAAGAGAACTATTATGAATGAACTAGATTAATTTTTAATGACCTTTAATCTTTGGACTCAAAAGTTCAGAGATAATTGAAAAGAAAAAATTAGATGGAATCTCCTTAGAAACAGGAAAAGTAAATATAATTGACTCTATTAGTGTGCCAGTTATGGATCTAAGAAAGCATATTTATGCTTTGAATGCATGCTCATTTAAGAAGATACTAATTTACCAAGCTGGAATTCACAATGTAGAGCCCCAAACCCTTTAGTCACTAGACAGGGTATTTTACAGTCAATCACAACTGGTTATGAAGTTTTCTGGGATGATGACTGATGAATCAGCATCCAGTTTTATCAGAATACTTTATATTACACTTCTTTTTAACTTACACTAAAGAGTCTATCATTGTTTTATATTGAATTTTTTATTTTACAAAAAAAAAAACATTTTATTTTACAAAATTGGAATCTTTTAAGATTTCACAGAATAGACCAAACTCAATTTAAAATATTAAAAGAATAGTCAATCCTAAGACTGTTCCATGGAAAATTTTAATTCTTTAATGCGGCAGTCTGTATCAGGTAAGATTAGATTCAGCTACAAGGGATATAAAGTTCAAAATAGCAGCAGCTTGAACAAGATGAAAGTTGAAAGAGAAAGTTAGTCACTTAGTCATGTCTGACTGTTTGTGACCCCATGGGCGGTAGCCCACCAGGCTCCTCTGTCCATGGAATTCTCCAGGCAAGAATACTGGAGTGAGTTGCCATTTCCTTCTTCAGAGGGATCTTTCTGATTCAGGGATCGAATCCAGGCCTTCCGCATTGCGGGCCGACTCTTTGACGACTGAGCCACCAGGGGAAGCCAAGGTAGAAAACAGAAGTCCCAATTTGGATGGAAGCAGTCCTGGCCCACAGTTACCAGCACAAACCGCTCTTTATCCAAGAAGGCAACGGCACCCCACTCCAGTACTCTTGCCTGGAAAATCCCATGGACAGAAGAGCCTGGAAGGCTGCAGGCCATGGGGTCGCTGAGGGTCGGACACGACTGAGCGACTTCACTTTCACTTTTCACTTTCATGCATTGGAGAAGGAAATGGCAGCCTACTCCAGTGTTCTTGCCTGGAGAATCCCAGGGATGGGGGAGCCTGGCGGGCTGCTGTCTATGGGGTCGCACAGAGTCGGACACGACTGAAGTGACTCAGCAGCAGCAAGGCTCTTATGGTCTTCCCAGTTGGTGCCAGTGTTAACGAGCCTGCCTCTTTGCTTCTTGTTTCTTCCTGTTCTCAACAAGTGGCTTCCATTTTATGGCTTGAAATAGCTACTCAAGCTCCAGCAGTCACATTTAGTTTCAGCCAGCAGGAAAGAAAAATCAACAATGAAGGACACTTTGCTTTCATTTAAGGGCACTCTTCAGAAGTTGCTCACAATTTCTGTTTACATTCCATATAAAAAAAAATTAAGTCCCATATTGATATTTAACTGTAGCTGAGGGTGAAAACCAGTCCATTCTGAAGGAGATCAGCCCTGAGATTTCTTTGGAAGGAATAATGCTGAAGCTGAAACTCCAGTACTTTGGCCACCTCATGTGAAGAGTTGACTCATTGGAAAAGACTCTGATGCTGGGAGGGATTGAGGGCAGAAGGAGAAGGGGGCGACAGAGGGATGCTGGATGGCATCACTGACTTGATGGACGTGAGTCTGAATGTACTCCGGGAGTTGATGATGGACAGGGAGGCCTGGTGTGCTGAGATTCATGGGGTTGCAAAGAGTCGGACACGACTGAGCGACTGAACTGACTGAACTGAGGGTGAAAAATATTCTTTACTTCAGACAACCATGTGTTCAGCTAAAAATCAGTTCTATAACCAAGGAAGAGAAGAGCAAATATCAGTTTTGCATCAGCCAGATTACTTTTTTGTCATTCACTCTGGGTCTGTTGCATAACTATGTCAGACTCTCTCTCTCAATTGTGTTTAGTCTCTCAGTCATGTCCGAATCTTTGTGATCCCATGGACTGTAGCCTGCCAGGCTCCTCTGTCCATGTGGATTCTCCAGGCTAGAATGCTGGAGTGGGTTGCCATGCCCTCCTCCAGGGGATCTTCCCAACCCAGGGATCTAACCCAGGTCTCCCACATTGCAGGCACATTCTTTACTATCTGAGCCACCAGGTTGGGTGAGCTATAGTCCATGGGATCGCAAGAGTTACTAGTGATGCGATCTCATTTCAATGGTGATTTATTATACAGAAGTAAGGGCTTCCCTGAGGGCTCAGAGGTAAAGAATCTGCCTGCCAATGCAAGAGATCCCTCGGTGAGGAAGATCCCCGAGAAGGGAATGGCAACTCACTCCAGTATTCTTGCCTGGGAAATCCCATGGACAGAGGAGACTGGTGGGCTACAGTCCATGTCGTTGCAAAAGAATCTGACATGACTTAGTGACTGAACAACAACAACAAAATACAGAAGTTAACGTTAATCGCATGACATCATCTACATGTTTATTCCTTCCAAAACAGGTCCAGTTTGCTAAGTGGAAATGATCTTTTGCATACAGAATTATGTTGAGTTTATCTTAATAACATTACTGTGATGTGTCTCTACATTGAAAACACAATGAATGTGGGCTTCAGAATAACCATAGTTTATATAAATGGGTGAGTGTATATTTCTGCCATGTCTCCCTGATGTTCTGCTTATGACTAGCTCTGTGTCTGCTTAAATAGTCAGTGATCTTATATTTAATTATACATTCATCAAATTGCATGATATTGAGTTGAATTCAATAATAATTTCAGAAGTTCCCCATTGGAGATTTCATATGATTTCCTAACACCTGGTAGATTTGCTTACCCTGATTTAACTAGTCTTCTTCTAAACCAGTCAGTTGCTCCACATAACATCCAGAATAAATATATCAGAATTCAGTCACTTCTCAAAGATTTCCACTGATTGCCATCATCACACACCTAGATTGTGGCAAAGGCCTTCTAACTCATCTCTCTGTTTCAGTTTACTTTTCAACACTGAGAGATATTTCAACAATGAGAGTTATTTGTTTAACACATAAATCAAATCATGTCCCTTCTTGACTCAAAACCATTCAAAAAGAGCAAGTGACCAAGCCCTTACTTGGACCTCCAAGACCCTACATGACCTGTTGCTACAATCCCATCCACTGATGCATGAACTTTGAAGTTTATTTTTTGCTTCTTTTTCTCTGACTTTCTGTACTATTACCTAGAAAGACCTCTTGCATGTCACACACAGCAAGCACACTCCTGTCTCAAGGCCTTTGCATCTTTTTTTTTCCACCTGACCAGTATGCTTTTTTTTTTTTCAAATTATTTGTATATCTCAAACCATTACTTCTTTTCAATTCTCTACTCAAATATCACTTTACATAAGATGTCTTTCCTTACCATACTAAATAAAGATCCTACCAAGACACAATACTCCCCTCACTTTTCTTCACTGTTCCTTATAGTGTGTATCATTATATTGTGCTTTTTATCATTTGGTTGAGTGATTTGTTTATTGCTGTGCCTCTCTGAGAGTATATACTCCATGAGGGCAGAGACTTTGTTTCATTTACTTCTGTTTACAGTGATTAGAATAGTTCCTAGAGTGCACTGGTGCTTTAAAGCAGTAAATAGTTAAATTAAAAAAAATGAATGTATATCCACATGTTTTTTCAAAGTCTTTAAAAGTACATTGCCTGATTCTATTTTTCAGCATTTGCAGTGAAAGGGTATAAACTTTCTATATTTTCTTCAGCATTCATTTTAGGAGCATTAGCCAAATGCTTCAAAAGACATGAAACAGAAATCTCCAGACTTATCAGTTTGTGTCCATTAAATATGTACACCTTTTTGTATGTCAACTATACTTCAGTAAAATAGTTTATTTTTTAATTACAATATACTATACTGTTTTAAACATATTAGATGTCTTATTATGTTGTAGTTAAATATATATATAAACTAAATCAACTAAGTTAATTGGGATACCCAGCATCATACAACCAGCAAATGTCAAGGTTTAAATCTTATTTGATTTGACTCCACAGCCCATGGCTGTAACCACTATTTCAGAATGCTTCTTATGGAAACTGGTACCTCTCCCTGAATGCAGACACTGAGAGAGAAAGCTGTCTCTTATACACATCTAGTAATGTCTGGCTCTTTGAGATGCTATGGACTGTAACCCACCAGGCTCCTCTGTCCATGGGATTTCCCAGGCAAGAATACTGGAGTGGGTTGCCATTTCCTTCTCCAGGGGATCTTCCTGACACAGGGATCAAACCCAGGTCTCCTATATCACAGGCCGATTCTTTAATACTAGGGAAGCTTAGGAAAGCTTAATTCTATAATAAGAATTTCCTCCATATGTGATTATTGGCAAAGTATATCGCTAGGTAAGGGCCTTCCCTGGTGGCTCAGTGGTAAAGAATCTGCCTGCAATGTAGCAAATGTGGATTTGATCCCTGGGTTGGGAAAATTCCTGGGTGAAAGGTATGGCAACCCACTCCAGTATTTTTGCCTGGAGAATCCCATGGACAGAGGAGCCTAGTGGGCTACAGTCCATGGGGTCGCAATGAGTTGGACATGACTAAAGCAAGCACAACACAGCATATCACATAGCTGTGTAAATTTCCCAGTTGAATCTTTATAAAGGTTTTTACTGGACAATTTACTTGTATACAAAAATCTAAGTAGATAGTCTAAAAATTATTTTAGTGAAATAAAAATGAAAGTGGAATAAATATCATTGAAATTATTTTTATCTTTTTTTCTGTGATTTATGCTCTAAAATATAATTTAAATTTTTGACAATAATAATGAATTCTGGATTTTTGTTGCTTTTGTTCTATATATTATACTAGATTTTATTGGCTTTCAGATAACTATGTCTTAGTGCCAGCCACTGTATGTCACTTAAACAAAAATAAGCTTCCCAGGTAGCACTAGTGGTAAAGAATCCACTTGCCAATGCAGGAGACACAAGAGATACAGGTTTGATCCCTGGGTCAGAAAGATCCCCTGGAGAAGGAAATGGCAACCCACTCTAGTGTAGTTGCCTGGGAAATCCCATGGACAGAGGAGTCTGGCAGATTACAGTCCATGAGGTCTCAAAAATCCAGTACAACTGAGCCCACCTACAGATGAATCGATAAAACAGCTAAATGGCATAATTATGAAAAAGATTTTGTGAGTTATGATAGCTAGGTATAGTCACATTAGTCCTTCTATGTTAAATAGAAAGGAATGTTTTGCTGAAAACTATAATCACAAGTTGGAGTTAAGACTGCAAGGAGAAATAACAATCTCTGATACACAGATGATACCACTTTAATGGCAGAAAGTGAAGAGGAACTAAAGAGCCTCTTGATGAAAGTGGAAGAGGAGAATGAAAAAGCTGGCTTAAAACTCAGTGTTCAAAAACTAAGATCTTGGCATCTAGTCTTATCACTTCATGGCAAATATTTGGGGAAACAATGGAAACAGGGACAGATTATTTTCTTGGGCCCCAAAATCAATGTGGATGGTGACTGCAGCCATGAAATTAAAACATGCCTGCTCCTTGGAAGAATAGCTACGACAAACCTAACAGTGTATTAAAAAGCAGAGACATAACTTTGCTGGCAAAGATCCATCTAGTCAAACCTATGGTTTTCCCAGTAGTGATGTATGGATGTGAGAGTTGGACCACAGAGAAGACTGAGGACTGAATAACTGATGCTTTTGAACTGTGGTGCTGGAGAAGACTCTTGAGGGTTGCTTGTACCGCAAGATCAAACCAGTCAATCCTAAAGAAAATCAATTCTAAATATTCATTGGGCTATTCCAATGAATTGAACATTGAATAGTCCATTGACTTATGTTGAAACTGAAGCTCCAATACTTTGGCCACCTGATGGGAAGAGTTGACTTACTCAAAAAGACTCTAGTGCTGGGAAAAATAAAGGGCAAGAGGAGAAAGAAATGGAATAACAGAGGATGAGGTGGTTGGATGGCATCACTGACACAAGGAACATGAGTTTGAGCAAACTCAGGGAGATTGTGACGGACAGAGAAGCCTAGCATGCTGTAGTTCATGGTGTTGCAGAGTCAGACACAACTTAGCAACTGAACAACAGCAACAATAATCATGGGCCCCTTGTTTTATCTTATTCAACAGAACTTAGATGAGTTTGTAGTTGAAATGTTTACTAAACTTGGAGATGATGCATATAATAATGGCTAACTTTTGGGTTTTTTTTTTTGGTTTATTTAATACTTTATTCCACTCTACAGCACTGCATTGGTTCTGCCATACATTGACATGAATCAGCCACAGGTGCACTGTGGTGTTGGAGAAGACTCTTGAGAGTCCCTTGGACTGCAAGGAGATGCAACCAGTCCATTCTAAAGGAGATCAGTCCTGGATGTTCATTGGAAGGAATGATGCTAAAGCTGAAACTCCAGTACTTTGGCCACCTCATGCAAACAGCTGACTCATTGGAAAAACTCTGATGCTAGGAGGGATTGGGGGCAAGAGGAAAAGGGGACAACAGAGGATGAAATGGCTGGATGGTATCACCGACTTGATGGACATGAGTTTGAGTGAACACCGAGAGTTGATGATGGACAGGGAGGCTTGGCATGCTGCAATTCTTGGGGTCACAAAGAGTCGGACATGACTGAACGACTGAACTAAATATTGTATTGTCAGAGAAGGCGATGGCACCCAACTCTAGTACTCTTGCTTGGAAAATCCCATGAATGGAGGAGCCTGGTGGGCTGCAGTCCAAGGGGTCGTAAAGAGTCAGACACGACTAAGTGACTTCAGTTTCACTTTTCACTTTCATGCATTGGAGAAGGAAATGGCAGCCCACTTCAGTGTTCTTGCCTGGAGAATCCCAGGGACGGGGGAGCCTGGTGGGCTGCCGTCTATGGCATCACACAGAGTCGGACACGACTGAAGTGGCGCAGCAGCAGCAGCAGCAGCAGCAGCAACGTTGTATTGTTCCCTGTATATTAGGTGCTGTACTTTATTTCAATTGATCTCTGTAAAAACATATTAGATGTCTTATTATGTTGTAGTTAAATATATATATAAACTAAATCAACTAAGTTAATTGGGATACCCAGCATCATACAACCAGCAAATGTCAAGGTTTAAATCTTATTTGATTTGACTCCACAGCCCATGGCTGTAACCACTATTTCAGAATGCTTCTTATGGAAACTGGTACCTCTCCCTGAATGCAGACACTGAGAGAGAAAGTGGAAGCAAGTTTCAAAGTCTGCTACATAGTCCATAAAGCATATTAAGTTAGAAAACTAGATTTTAACAAAGGCTCCATCAATGACAAAGTATGATCTTAGTTCAGTGAGGTTTATAGGCTAATAAAATGGAATGATAGCATTAAATAAGTTCAGTTAAATATTATTTATTAATATTCCCTGTCACAATAGTTCTATAAATTATCATTTTTTAAACTCATGTATAATACTTATACTGGTGAAAAGAAATTTAGGTGTTTATGTAATCATAGGTATAATATGAGTCAATGGTGTAATCTTATTGCTCAAAATTAGCAAATTTATAGTTAATTTGGAGTGTGTCCACAAAATAGAAGTGGTAGTGAAACAGGAGGGAAGGGCGCAGGGCACAACCTTTGAAAGAATGACATAGCCCAAGGACACAACATAAACATTAGAATCAAGTGGGTCCAAGATGGCAGACAAGTCAACTTTGACTAGACACTGATCCTCACTATAGGCTCACTGTAACAAATCAGCAAGCTAATGACATGCTCAGGGGTGCCATGACAGTTCCAAGTGCATGTGGGCTCAGTTGTGTCCAATTCTTTGCCACCCTATGACTAGAGCCCAGCAGGCTCCTCTTTCCATGGGATTCTAGGCCAGCCATCATGACCAAAAAGTGGGTGGTGGCCCAATTCCTGGAAATCTATGCCCCTTCCCAAAATATTTGGAATAGTCCTCCCACTCATAGAGCTGTTTGTGGCTCAGTTGCACATGCTGTATCCACATTGCAGATGCAGGAGACCTGGTCTCCATCCCTGAGTCAGGAAGATCCCGTAGAGAAGGGAATGGCTCCCCACTCCAGTATTCTTGCCTGGGGAATCCCATGAACAGAGATCCATGGCAGACTATAGTTCATGGGGTCACAAAGAATAGAACATGACTGAGCAGTTAACACTTTTACTTCCTACTCGTTGTTGCTATGTACAGTTCAGTTGCTGTGTTCAGTTGCTATGTACAACTCTTTGTGACCCCATGGACTATAGCATGCCGGGCTTCCCTTTCCTTCATTACCTCTTGGAGTTTCCTCAAACTCAGTCCATTGAGTCAGTGATGCCATCTAACCATCTCATCCTTGGTCACCCTAGCCTATGGAATTACCCAGCCCATAAAAGCTACCACACTACATTTTGAGGCTGCACTCACTTTCTGTGGTGCCCCACATTCTGTCTATGAAGTGTTTTCTCTAAACCACTTCTTACGTATCACTTTGTCTCTCACTAAATCCTTTGCAATGAGACAACAAGAACCTGAGCTTCATTAGGTGCTGAAACGGGTTTGTGATCTCAGTTGGAAGACTCAGTTTTGAATGGGTTGGAGTCCTGGAACACAGGTGCAAGTCTCCATCTGATATGAATGGTTTTAAAAGCCCCAGTGAATTGTACCTAGGTCAGACAGCACCTTCGGTGTCCTTTAAATTCTGGACCCAGGAAAATGGGAGAACTAACTACAACTACACTGGGTTGGAATTTCAGGAGCCAAGTCAGGATGCAGGATTGTGTGGGACTGACCCAGAACTAGGAAAGTGTGAAGGTTAATTTTATATGTCAACTTGATTGGGCCATTGGGTGCTCAGATATTCAGTTAAATATTTTGAGGTATATCTGTGAGCGTGTCTCCAGATGAGATGAGATTTGAATCGGTAGACTGAGTAAAGTAAATGGCCCTCCCCACTATGGGTTGGCACCACCCAATGCATTGAGGGCTTAAATAAAATAAGTCAGAGGAAGGGAGAATTTGCCTCTTTGCCTTGCTGCTTAAGGTGTGACCTCAGTCTTTGTCTTCTCCTGTTTCAGGACTGAGACTTAAAACTGTCAGCTCCCCCAGTTTTCAAACCTTCAGATTTGGACTGGAACCATACCCCTGGCTTTTCTGTATCTCCAGCTTGCAGATGGCAAATCTTGAGACTTTTTAGCCTCTAAAATTGAGTGAGTTGGTTTGTCATAATAAATCTTTAGATAAAATAAAATATCTCCTATTTGTTTTGTTTCTCTGCAGAAACTGTAAGGTGGAAATATATCACTAGATCAAGCTGAGTATCCAAAAATGGTTTAATTCAAAAGAACCAAAGCTTTACAAATCCAGAGTCAGACTTCTCTGTTTCCCACTAGAGCCTCATCTGCAGCAGGAAAGTGCAAAATTGCAAGACTGAATAATTTGTAAGGAAAAATGAAGAAGGGAGAGAGAGGGAGGGAGGGAGAGAAGGAGGAAGAGAAAGAAAAAAAATAAGACAAAGAAAAGGTAGTAGGCTTGGCAGATAGCTTGGCACTGTATCATGTTTTGACTATGGAAGAACATTTGCCAGGGAGCACCTTGCCTACAGAGAAATGCTGAGTAAAGGCAGATGATCTGGGAGAAAGGAAACCTTTTCATTAGTGTCAGTGCAGATTATGCCACATCTTTCCATGACATGTACTTTATAGATATTTTGCTAATAGCAAACTTCAGTTCAGTTCAGTCGCTCAGTCGTGTCCGACTCTTTGTGACCCCATGAATCTCAGCATGCCAGGCCTCCCTGTCCATCATCAACTCCCAGAGTTTACTTAATCACCAGTAAAAGATAATATTTTCTATGTGCAAGAAATAGCTGAAGACACAATTTTCACACTCTTCTTTAAAAACATTTCAGCAGCTTCATTGGACTAGGAGGTTTCCCAGACTTTGGTTTCTGCCTTTTGGAGGAAAAAAATAATAATAAATTGACAGTACTCATGCTACCTTGTGTGGTCTAACACAGGGAACAACTGGCATTTGTAAGCGCTTGCACTCGGCAAGTGGGTAGCATCATCCCTTGTAGTTACCCTAGGGCTGAGCCCGATGGTGTTCCCTGGGAAGAGCTTGGCAAGAGCTTCACAAACAGCGGGTTCATTGATTGCCTCTCTCTAGGTCAGGAACACACCTTGAACACACCAACTGTATCTTCTCTAGCTTCCCGGTCACATCACTCCTTAGATTCTGTCTCTATCTCAGTCTCTCTCTCATTACTTCTCTTTTCCTGCACACAAATCTACCTAAGTTCCCATACATTCCATCTTTTCCCCAAAAGTCCTATTTGCAAATCCCTCTCTCAAGCCATATCATTCTCCCTCTTTTTTTTTTTAAGATATATTTGATTTTAATTTTTGACTGTGGTGGATCTTCATTGCTGCACACGGGTTTCTCTACTTGCAGTGTGCAGGCTTCTCAGAGCAGTGGCTTCTTTTGTTGTGGAGCACAGGCTCTGGGGCCACAGGTTTCAGCAGCTGTAGCTCTGGGCTCAGTAGTTACAGCTTCCGAGCTTTAGAGTGCTGACTTAGTAGCTGTGGTGCCGGACTGTTGCTCACATGTGGGAACTTCCCGGAGCAGGAATTAAACTGGTGACCCTTGCGTTGCAAGGTGAATCATCCTCCCTCTTCTAGGCTCAGTAAGTATTCATTTTCTCCAAAGAGTTTGCTGACTGATTGCACAAGACCCATATCATCTCAATCTCTATTACTGGATAAGAGACTCTAGCTATTACATGCACACCATGTGATTAATATCACATAAAATGAGAAAAGCAAGTAAGTTCTCTAAATTCACTGTATAAAACAAGAAAAAAATTATTTAAGGAGCATTTCTACGTCATGGATATTTTTGAGTGGCTAACTTCTTCAGCAGCTGTCAAGAATATTTTGCCACTTTTCTTTTCCAAGTGATCAGTTCAGTTCAGTCGATCAATCGTGTCTGACTCTGTGACCCCACGAACCACAGCACGCCAGGCCTCCCTGCCCATCACCAACTCCCAGAGTTTACCCAATCTCGTGTCCATCAAGTCGGTGATGCCATCCAGCCATCTCATCCTCTGTCATCCCCTTCTCCTGCCCTCAATCGTTCCCAGCATCAGGGTATTTTCAAATGAGACAGCCCTTTGCATCAGGTGGCAAAGTATAAAAACAAGTTACAAAATGTCCCACACTCATGCCAATGGTAGTAATAGGAACTGAGATTCAAGCCTGTACTTTTTACTCCAAGCTCAAACTTCTCTATAATAATCACAGCTGCCTCAAGAGAAAACAGAGATATATTTTTATGACACAACTTAGACAAACAGTATGCTTTAGACTTTGTTGCTTAAACACGGATGTGGTAAAATGATTAGATAGGAGTCTTATACAGGTAGTCTGACCTTAAAAAAAAAAAAAGAAAGAAAGAAATGTAGGGGAAGTCAAAGGCAGAAAAGCAAAAGTTAAACAAAAGTTGTAGATTAGGAAAACCCAAACTTGGAAAAGAAGTTAAATTGGTGTTTTCACATTAGTCTGAAGGGTGATGCCATCTATTCCTCATTAAGAACTAAGAAGGACGAGAGGATTAAAAGCAAAAGTCCTTCTTTCCTACCATAGTCTGCTTCAGTTTGCTGGCTTTGAAGACTGTTGATGAAGTGTCCCTGGGAAATCTACATTCTCTGTCCTAAGAGGTGGCAGAAATGACTTCCAGAGTAATCCCACATTTCTCACCTTCTCCAGAGCCTTCATGAACTGGGCCTTCTCATATCATTCAGTAGGACATTAGTGAATATCTGATTTCTCCTGGGAACTCAATTTAAATACTTTTCAGAGAGAATGACCTAGAGGGAGACAACATAATCCAGAAACATTGTTGGTATAAAACACACGTTGACAGGGCTGGGGAAGGGAGCCGGCACAGAGTTTTTCGTTGTTGTTGTTGAGTCCCTCAGTCCTGTCCAATACTTTGTGACCCCATGGACTGCAGCACGCCAGGCTCCCCTGTCCTTCACTACCTCCCAGGGTTTGCTCAGATTCATGTCCATTGAATTGGTGATGTCATCCAACTATCTCATCCTCTGTTTTTGGTGATCCTTAAAACTAATAGTTTTAAAAACCAGAAGGGGTAAGAGTTTATGGGCACATTCATCCTTTCCTCTATTTTTTCTGAAGAAATCCTGACCCCAAACTTGGATGCCTCCTTCAGCAAAATGTAGTTAAATTGATCTAACTCCCTCTGGAAATGTCAATAGATTGCTGAATGTTTACTAGCTGATTATAATAGATTACTAGCTCATAGCCTCTCAGGGGAGAGGAGGCTGGGAGAACCTCTTTCCACTGCCCTGCCTCCTGAGAAGTATTACAGTTGATAGGAAATCCTTCACACCCTTACATGCCCAATGATTAGTGTTCCAACAATGATTTAGCAACTTTTATAGGTTAAAGCCTGGCAAGCTGCCAAGCCGGCCTATCTCTTATTGCTCTGGATGCGTGGATGTGTACATATGCCCTTCTTTATGTTAAGGAGGCTGGTGTAAACCCAAGTAAGCACTTAAGTATCTCAAGAACAGATTAATATGAGGTGGTTTTGAAGTTTTCTCATTCATCATTCTTCACTCTTCCCAGTTTCCTGAGGTACATGTGATCCCATTTTGATCTCATCCTCACCTACAATTGTTCTGCTTCCCAAACCCCTCAATCAAACAAGCCCGTTCAGATCATCCCTTTCCTACCTCCATTTATAGGTCCTACCGTGAGCACTGGATGTGAATCGAGTCCTCCAGCTTTTTGATTCCTTTACTCTTTCCCAATCCATGTCCCAAGGGCCTTATTCCCTTTGGATCCCATGATCCATCATTTCAGCAATACTCTTGACAGTATCCTAAAGGTCCTTTAATTAATGTGCTCAGGGCCAGAGGTTGTGGACACCCAGGTTAAGTGTCCATTGTCTAGATCACCTTTTATTGTTCTTCTTGGCACCTATCTCAGAGTTAAAAGTTATTAAACTGAAACTCTGTTTAGTTATTAAACTAAAATTCCATTATTAAAGCTGAAATTTAATAAATAGAAATGTTCTGTAAATGGATTATTCCAGATTAATTCAGTGTTCTCATTAACAGCAAATAAGAGAATTCTTGATATTCTTTTTGTTTTTTTTCATATTGAAGATTGGTTTACTTTGTTGCCTTAGGAAGTAGGTTATATTAAATATGACAGATTTTTTTTTAAGTTTACATATTTAGGGCATATATAAAATTGTATGGCAAGGAGACTAGTAGGTTGGAAAGTTGTTTTCTGAATAGGTGCAGATGTGAGAATATTCTCTGAAAGTTCTTACTGAAAGCTTTTAAAGTAAAGTTTTGTTATAAGCTTGTTTTTTTGTATGCTGCCTTATTGTTTTTTCCAGATTTTTGAGGGGGAAAAAAAGTTAATTAAGGGTTCCTGTTAGATGGGTTAAAGTTAATCAAGACTGACTATACTGGAATGAAATTTTTGAAATGACCAACAAACTTGGTTAACTTGTTTCTTTTGAGGCCACATATTGCTTTAAAGTCAGTAGTTATATAACCCATCCATGATAAATGGCAGTTTTCTTTTGCCAACATTATTTTAATTGTAAGTTCCAATTTCTTCAACATTTTTTGTTTGTTGGTATGAAGCCAACTCACCCAGCACCTTGGTTTGCTGTCCTAGGTAATATGTTGGTTTTCTCTCTTGCCTATAATTAAATTCAAGTAGATATAACCCCCAGCCTACAATTTATAATTAATAGCTATGTATATGAAATTCTCCATTAGTTATATTTCTATATTTTAAAAATCTTAATATAAAAATTTTGTTAGCAGTCTATTTCTTAAAAGTCTAATTTGTCATTTTAAATAATAATAGAATTTTTATTATTTTATCACTTAATGTAAACTCAAATCCTTTTACCAATAGCTATAGCCTGTCTCTTATACACATCTAGATGTGTATAAGAGACAGCTGTGTCCCCAGAGCTCTGAACACATGCAGTGAAATGGCAGAAAGAAAGGCAGGAGCAAGGAGAACAAAATCTTAGGAGAGGAAAGGAGAGGGGGAAAGAGGTCACTTGAACCTTGTAAATTGCACCTCTCTCTTCTAATCCATTTCCTTTGTTCCATTCCACAGGAATGTGCTCACCCCTGAACTGTTTAAATTAGCTGGCACAAATTATGGCAATCTGG